>PVKS010037025.1:0-18926 GCA_004027875.1 Aplodontia rufa
ATTTTTGACAAAGGGGGTCAAAATATTACATGGAGATGTGACAGCCTCTTCAATAAATGGTGCTGGACAAACTGGTTCTAACACTATCTTAATATATGACTTCCCACAGTGCTTCTCCCTCTTTTGCTTGACTTATTCTATTGAAAATATCTATTTAAGTGTAGCCCTTCCTGTTTTCTCTGTTTTGGATGTAACTGAGTAGAAATCCATCCAAAGATGGTAGACTAATAAAAAGTGCTCACACATGAAGAGTGTTCTGTGTGTGTGGAAACATCCCATAGCATTCATTAATATGTAAAATATTTGTTTGTGTATTTCATTTTAAGGTAAACAATATAATTTGAAAAAACAGCACTTGCTTTGACATTATATTAAATATTTTTTAATATCTGACACAAAAAATGTGGATAGAGGGACAGGGATGTTGATGCACCAGATTGAGTAGAGGACGTACTTTTCTGATGAAAAGTGTACTGGGTTGAATTCTTTAGAAGATAGCGTGAAATAGGGGTGTAGTTTCTCAAACATCAGGCTAATGGCATGGAAGAATATGATCAACAGAAAAGCATTAATTTCTCAATATGCACTACACTCTTGAAATTGATTGTATATTCCTCTAGGAGTTAATTTTTAAATTATTTTTTCTTATGTATGTCATGCATGATTATGTGATTTTAAAAAATTAAGGTAATATTATAAGTTCAAAGATACCCATTCATCCACCTTTTACTAGGAGGTAAATAGTGTTATTACTATGATCTTTTGGGTATGCTTACAGTGGTGCATCTATCTAGAATGTATAACTATATATACATATATATGTATATATATGTGTATATATACATATATATGTGTATATATATATATATGTGATATATATGTATATATAGTTTGTTTTTTTATTTTACATGAAAAGGATTTTAGTCTGCAGCATGGTTCCATTATTCAACAGCTGTCTTTTGAGTCTACTGATAATTGTGCATGTAGCCATACCTCATTCCTTTAACTGCTCCAAAATATTTATTTGAATGGATATTTCACAGGTTTGTTTTTAGATTATTGACATTTTTCCCATTATTATTATATACAGTGCTGCCATGAACATCCTTCTGTGTGCCTTTATTTTTTTATGAGAGATGCACAGTGAGAGAGAGAGAGAGAGAGAGGCAGAGAGAATCATTTTTATTTAGTTTTTTATGTGGCTTTAGTTGCTCTGACACTTCATTGTGTACATGAAACTGATATTCAAACTTGTATCCTTGTGAATGCCAGGCAAGTGCTATAACTGCTGAGCCACTGCTCCAGCCCCCTGTATGCCTTCTTGTGCATATTTTCAAGTGTTTCTCTGTTGCATGTGTTTAGAAGTGCAATTTCTGTGTCAGATTGTTCACATTTTAAAAGACATGTATTATTTTACAATTTTAATGAATAAATTGCTTAGGAAATGAGCTCAGGAAAGAAGTGTTGTAAAATTATGTAATGAAAATAGCCTCCTTCAGTCCAGAACAGACTTGTTTGATTTCTGACTTTTACTAAATGACAAATATTACAAATTAGTTCTTTTTAGTGTCTCTTTCAATTTGGGTTTCTTTGACATTTTCTCATGTTTAGTTTCAGGTTATATGTCTGGTGGGAATAACACACAACTGAGGCTGACTTCTTATTTTATCCTGTCAGGTTGTACATAATTTATATTAATCCCATTTCCAATGTTGTCCTATTTAATCACTTCATTAGGGTGTTGCTACCAGAATTTTACCACAAAGTTATCATTTTCTTTGGTATTTACTATTTTGTGTATTTTGAGACTATGGAAGTACCTTGTTATCCATAATATTTTCATTCTTTTATTCATCTACATTCATATATACTTATGACATTCTGTTTCATTTAATCCTAGTCTGTTGATATCGATATTTATTTTGATGTTCATATTATCACACATTTGAACAGTATGAATCCATTCAAACAGTCTTTTGGGTCCTTTCATTATTGAAATTACTTTTTTACTTTCTCATCCAATGGTCAATAATAATAATAAGGTTCACATACATCTGTGGTTGTGATGCTTGAAACCATCATGTAAATCATAAACTCAGTGGTGTCCTCAAAGATGAGTGTGAACACCCAGGAAGTAAATTACGCATCAGGAGGCAGGATTTCTGGATCCAAAGCAACCAAAAGTCCTTGACATCTCTCATGGCCACAAGTTGGGCAGCATCATGGCCTATGTTCCTCCCCTTCATGCTCACAGAAGGACACAGCAGGGACTATGAAGTGTGTTGTGTATGACTACCCTCCTGAAAGTCCGTTCTTAGTACTCTCTTTCCTGAGAGAGACTGTGTAGACATAGTCAATCATGGAGTTGGGATCTTATGGAATGGACAGAAAGGTTTGTACTTGGAGAGCTCAGGTCAAACAAGAATATATATTTAAATAGTTAATCTTTTCTTCTCTTCGTAGAAGTGCCATGGCACTGAGAATAAAAAGAATGAAGGACTGCAAAAGAGGGCTGGAGTGGTGGCTCAGCACTATTGCCCATGCCTGGCATGCACAAGGACCCAGGTTTGATGTGGGGAGCTGGATTGCCCCCCGGGAGCCGATCAGGAGGAGGGTGAGTGCCGACGGCTGGAACCCGGGTCCCCCTCGTCCCGGGACCCCTTCCCTCCCAGCCGGGGAAACGAGGCAACCACAGGCAGCTGATGGCAGCTCAGAATCCGTTTATTACTAAGGCACACGGTTATTATAGAGGAGGAGGGGAGACAGCCAAGGAATCAATAATCCTTCTAAGGGAGTTGCCAGGTGTTATGTAGATTTCAGTACAGACAAAAGTTAGGAACATTCTGTAGTCGACACATTCTGACCTACCCTATTTGACCTTTTGTATAACAAAGCACGGCCTAGCAGTCCCTCCTGAAGGAACTTATACAAATAGTAACAAGATGGCTCCAGGTCAGCTGATGAAATGGAGTGAAGGTCAGACCAAAGGTCAGACCCCAACAGTTTGAGACCTGGCACCACATGCACAACTAGGTGTTGGAGCAAGGAAGACCAGATGAAAAACTAAATGGGGTTGATTCGTTCTTTCTCTCTCTCTCTCTCTCTCTCCCCCCCCTCACTATCCCTCTCTCTTAAAAAAAAAGAAGAAAGTAAAAGAAAAATGCAAAGGAGGGGCTGGAGTGATGGCTCAGTGGTTACAGTGCTTTCCTGTCCTGTAGGAAGATGCAGGTTTAAACCCCAGAACTATGTGCACAACGAAGTGTCAGAGCAACAAAAGCAACATGAAAAACTAAACAAAATCGATTCTGTCATTTACTCTCTCTCTTTTCATCCCTCTCTCTCTTTAAAAAAATAAAAATGCAAATGAACATTCTGTCTGTGAGATCTATATGTTCTCTTTCAAAGTTCTTAGGTCGAAGGCCAACTGCCACTACTGTTGTGCCTCTAAAGACTTTGTGTCCTAGGATCAGAGCTGCTCCATATTCTTATCAAAAACAGTTTGAAGCTCAGCATTGCTATTTTCTGAATAGTCAAACACAAAGGGTCACCCAAGTTGGAAACAGGACTCACAGTCAAGTGTTCAGAGACTCCTCCATAAGAGAACCCAAACTCTCAAACTAAGCAAATGCAGTACACAGAGACACTGTTTGGGATTTTATCCTGGAACCCTATACGACATTCAGGTAGGTATTAAATGAACTACAGATAGAATGCTTAATTCTCCCTGAACCCTAGTCCCATCTTCCCCTGGAGGAATGATATCCTGTTCTCTCCTCTTACTTCCCATCTCAGGTGTCTCTTAGAACCAATGAACTCATTTTGAAGTGTGGGAAGAGAACTAGGAAAGTGAATTTTTCTGTGAGTAAAGACTTCTGGTTCCATCTCCAACTTCTGAAGATCTTAAAAGATACCATTTCCTTATTATTTGAGAAAACAAAAAAGTGAACGTATTTAAAATGACTTTTGTTGGAACCTATGTTAGACAGAATTTCATTGCTATGAGCAAATATCTGACAAGAAGAACTTAGTGGAGGAAAAGTTTATTTTTGCTCATGGTTTCAGAGGCATAGGCCACTGTCAGGTGACTTGGTTGCTCTGGGCCCACGGGGAGGCAGAACATCATGGTGAATGGTGTAGCTGAAGAAAGCTGCTCATCTTAGGACTCCAAGAAGCTGGGGGAGGAGGAGATAGAAACAGACAGAGACAAAGAGGGAGGAGCCAAAGGGAAAATTAAACCTTCCAGGGCATTCCCCTACTGACCCACCTCCAGCAGCCATGCTGCAGTTGCCATCCAATTAGTCCATTCAACCAGGGTGGACTGCTTAGGTCACAGCTCTCATACATAATTCAGTCACATCACCTCTGAACATTCCTGCATTGACAGGGGAGGTTTGGGGTGACACCTCATATCTAAACCATAGTAGAATCATTAGTAAATTTAGGTCAAAAGGGAAACACATCTTACTTATATGTGGAAACTTTTAAAAAATTGAATGCATGGAAACAGAGGGTGTGAAAGTGATTATGAAGGACAAAGAGATATTGAAAGGAAATGAAAAGAAATAAGTCAAAGAAAAATTTCAAGTAGAAGGAAAAGTCTAGAGATCTCATGTACCATGAGGACTATAATAATATTGTTTGTGTACTAGTAAGTTACTAAGAGACTGGCTTTAGTTCTAACAACACAAAGGGGGATATATATATATATATATATATATATATATATATATATATAATGATTGCTGGTAAGTGCCTTGACTTAATAACCATTTGATTATATTAAATGTCACATTTCAGGGCATAATCATCACCCTGCTATAAACATAAATTCATGAGTATTCTGTGCATTATAATCTTGCAACAAAGATAGTTTAGTAATAAGTAATTTTAAGTAATACTGACACAACTGTTTTTAAAAAGTTTTACATAGCATAAATGGTGGAAACCCACTTTTTTTTATTTGTCAAATATGGTCTTACAATTAGGAGGGAATCATCATCAAACTATCAAGAACAAATGTATAATGACAGAACAAGCCAAGGCTGATGCCATTCCATGGTTTCCACCCTTGGTTTCCCCATGGTTTGATGTTTCCCCCTACTTAACCTCCATGTTGATTGGATTTCTCATGGAAGTCGAAGGTTCCCCTCTGATTTAATTCCCCCATACTCCTTCCCTCCAGTCTCCTTGATATCTTTCCTATTCCCTTCCCCCTTCCATACATTCCCCAGTATTCTAGGCAAGGGTCCCCCATCATGTAAAATTTTTATTTAGTTTTAAATAGTTTTAAACTCTGATACTTCTTCTTTGACTAATGAGTTAATAATTTAGTCTCAGAATTTTTTTAGCTACAACTGGTTATTCAGTTCTAGTTTAATTTCTTCATTGTTTAAAAACACTATATAAGGTGCATACCCTATATGGAGGAAATTTTAAAAAAACATGAATATATGAGAAAATGCTCTACATCACTAGCAATAAGAAAACTGCAAATCAAAACGTCACTGAGATTCAACCTCACTCCAGTGAGAGTGGCAAAAAAGAAAATTACGTACATTGACAGATGCTGGAGGGGCTATCGGAAAAAAGGAACAGTGTCACATTGCTGGTGGGACTGCAAACTGGTACAGCCACTGTGGAAAGCACTCTGGAGATTTCGCAAAAAATTAGGGCTGGAACCGCCTTTTGACCCAGCTATCCCACTCCTGGGTATTTTCCCAAAAGACCTAGAATCGGCATATTATAGAGATACAGCTCATCAGTGTTTATAGCAGCTCAGTTTACTATAGCTAAGTGATAGAACCAACCCAGATGCCCCTCACTCCACAAGTGGATTCAAAAACTTTGGTACATATATACAATGGAATACTACTCTGTTATTAGAGAAAACGATATTATGGCATTTGTCGCCAAATGAATAGAGATAGAAAAAAATTTGCTAAGTGAAATATCCCAAACTCAGAGACTCAAGGGCTGAGTGTTTTCTCTCATTTGTGAAAGCTAGAATAGAGTTAGAAACCCACATTTTTGCAAATGTATTTGGCAAGGCATTGTCAACACTTTGTGGTCAAACATATCCTGCTTTATACCTTAAATCAATTTAAAATTTTGAAAATTTTTTAAAAAGCACAGAATAAAGATAAAAAGCAAAGAGAAGAAAGAACAGTTGAATGGTAAACGTTAGAGAGGTGGAAGATATTGAATTGTGAATGGTCTATATTCACTGAAGGACCGACTGTCACAGTGGATAAAAAAAGACCAAAATTATTTTTGTATACAAGATACCCACTTTCACCCATTTAGACTGAATGTAAGATAAATAAAAATGTACCATGCTAAAACTAAGGAAATAAAAATAAAGTAATTATTAATTTCAGAAAAAGCAGACTTCAGAACAAGGAAAATTACCTTCAGTAAAGACATGCATTTTAATAATGACAAAGGGTCAGTTCTCCAAGAAGCCATGTAATCTTTCCTGTGCACATATTACAGCACAGCTTTGGACTCTGAAGGAAACACTGGCAGAACACCAAGGAAAAATGGATAAATCCATTGCTACTGTTGGAAGACTTTAACAAGTCTCAATCAGTAATTAACAAGAAATCAGCAAGGATACAATTGATCTGAACATCACCATCATTCCACTTGATTTCATTGAGATCTATCTAATCATTCACTCAACAACAGCAGAACAAACATTCTTCCCAACCTCACATGGAGCATTCACCAAGAGAGAAGTAATTTTGAGCAACAAACCACACCATTACAAATATAAAAATATAGCAATCATGTCATGATTTCTAAACCATGAAGAAATTAAACTAGAAATAAATAACCAAAACTCCCAAAAGATTCTGAAATTTAAAAAACTTTTAATTCATTAGTCAAAGAAGAAGTATCAGGGTTTTAAACTATTTAAAACTAAATAAAATGAAAATTTCACTCATCATAATGGTGGAAAACAGAAAAATCAGTACTTACAGGGAAATTTTCAGCATTAAATTCATATACTAGACAAGAAGTAAGATCTAGCATCTCTAAGCAACTCTGATTTATTTACCTGTTTGATGTCTCTCTGTTTCCAGGATATGGGGAAGCATAGATTCTTCTTCAGGGAGCAGACAGAGAGAGGGAGGAGGAACCCCATTCCACACAGGAAGTCAAGTAAAGATACAGTCAGTTTGTGAAGCTGGAGCTCAGCCATGCTGCCGTGAGGCTCCTCAGACAGAGAAATAGCCTATATCACCAAAAGCTGGGCATTTAGCATTCACTTTCTAAACCAGAGTTACAGAGCCACATCACAGGGCTTCAGCACATACACCAGAGGTTCCTGAGTAAGGGAAAGGACAGCTAATGGGAAATGAAACCATGACCCTTCCCTATCACCCAGCCCTGCTCATCTGTCCCTCCCCTTGTGGCCCTTTATATTCCTAACCCCACCCCTACTCTGCCCTTTCACTGTGCTATATAATTACCTCAGTGAAATATTCTGCTTATTCCATGTGGATATTATAAAGGCGATTTTCACATTTGGTGGTCCCTCTTTGCATCCCACTCCATAGTACCATGTGCTGAAAGTACTATGTGTTCAGGGTCTTACTGCTTTAAGATCCACTGTTCTCAAACACGGTTTGCTTATCTGTAGAAAAGTAGAAATATATTCAGCAGGAGCTTACCACAGCCCCACATAATTCCTTATAGTAACCCATATTTACCAAAATTCTATAGAGCACAGAGTATTCTGCACCAAAGAAGAGAAACCAAGATGAAGAAGGAGATGAGGATACAGCACACACAAGGCATACATATTCATAATTTTTAGAAGTTTTAGAAGTTCTTCCTCCCTCAATCTCCCCTAGGGCTCTCAAATCAAGGTCTGCCCTACCCTGTTGCTCCCTCATTCTTTCTACCAAATCCCCTCTTTCCTTCCCTCTTTCCTTCTTGTGTGCCTGTAATTCACACAATGATTGTGCTTGACCCCAACCAATACAACAGGTTCCAATTCTGATTTGGGGACTAGACTTCTCTCTAGTGTCATATAAATTCTAATGAGGATAATTGAAATTTATGTAGGAAAGCCTTTGCTTTGAATCAAAGCTATGGCATTAATTTCTCTATGAAATACAACCTATGAATTTTCCCCTCTATTTTCTTTTCACAAAAATGTGCCTTGGTTTCTGCATAATTTTTTAAACAAGATATCATTTCTGTTCATGGTGTATATGTACTTCTTTTGTCTCCCCATGTTAGCCAGATGTTCAACTTTGTTATTTAGGTTATGAATTAGCTGAAATCAAGCCCCATGTCACTTCCTGGCAGTGATTACCTCTGTTCCCATGATGAATCTTATGATCCTGCATTGGCCACAGAACCTGATCCTTTCCTTTCTATTTGATGAGTTACCAGTTATGGGAGCCCTTTTCTTTGCCTGTCTTCTGCATCCATAGCTTCTTCATTGTATCCACCAGAATCAATAAAGTCTTCCTCTTCTCATGTACCCTGTCTTAACCACAGGATTGCTGTCTACCCAGAAAAACCTTCAATAGAATCTCACATTTCTGGTCACCAGTATTTTTTGTTTATATCAAATTTGGAAGGGAGGAATATGGGTGGTAAATTGGGGGGGCACTCCTGGGGGTAAATCTAGTATCCAGAAACTACACACATTTTATATTATTTTGTTAAAAATGTGTATGGTTGTTCAAAAATAAAAATAAAAAATATAAAAAATGCAAAAAAAAATTTCATACTGAAAGCCCCATCCTTGAGGTTTCTAGGACTCCCAAATGCAAAAATATCTTTAATATCTGAGGAAGCTGAGCCCCATAAAAAAAATTCCATGTGAGAAGGATTGTATAAATGATAGAGTATATTATTCCAAACTGCCCCTTGATGTAAAAAAGGCAGGTGGAAAACGGTTCTAGATTAAGGGGGACTGAAAACACATGACAACTAAATGCAATATGGGATTCCCATGTCTTTTAAAGCCACAAAATATACTACTAAATAAGTTCACAAAAAATGGATTATGAATGACAGATGAGTTTAAAAGTTTGTGCCAATGTTAAATTTACTAAAGGGGCTAGGTGAGTATCTTGTCCCATTCAGAAATACAATATTGGGGCCTAAGTGCTAGCTCAGTGGGTAGGGTGCTTGCCTTACATGTGTGAGGACATGGGTTCTTACCCCAGCACCACATGCACAGTGAAATGTTGGAGCAAAAGAAGTGACATGAAAAACTAAAAGTGCATGATGAGTGAGATGTATTCTCAAATATTTAGGAATGTATCATACATGTATGAATAGCTGAGTTGCGGGCCAGGTAGAAAGAGAGAAGATCACAAATGGGTCAAAATACTAACAGTAGATAAGTCTGTATAAAGGGGGTAAAGATTCCTACCCCCTGTGCCCTTTGTGCAACATTTTTACAAGTTTATGCTCAAATAAATACATTTTTAAATGGACCAGTGATTGTATCTTCCTGAGTTTCTCCTAACCTTTGAGCAGTTTGACTTTGCCTTCAGTTGCCCCCACCATGGGTAGCCCAGTAGCATGCAATGTCAACTTTAAAATAGTTGTCTTGGAATTGCTCAAAGAGAGAACCTGGGGTCCTCTATCCACTTTTGAAGAAGTTAACATTACAACAGGATTTTTGCAAAACATTAGAAACAGAAAAAAAAAACCAAACCAAAAAAACTGTTTACATAGTATAGCAGTAACAAAATTTCTAAGGTTATTTTTTTCCCTAACCTGGGGCCACCATATGTCTTCTGAGTGTTCATGGTGAAAAAGTTTGCAGGTTCATTTTCTGCTTTGCTAAGTCACTTACTTGTCCTTCATGGAATTTTCACTTTCCAAAAACCTGTTGGTGCTTTTGGCAATATTCTGTTTCTATCACTGGGATACATCCGCAACCTTTTTTATTTTTTGAAGCATTTCCACTAAAATCCAGAACAAGACAAGTCTGTCTGCTCTCACCACTTTTATTCAATATTGTTCTTGAGAATCTAGTTGGAGCAATTAGGCAAGAGAAAGAAATCAAAGGGATAAAAATAGGAAGAGAGGAAGTCATAATCCCTCTTTTTGCTGATGACATGATCCTGTATCTGGAAGGTCCAAAAACTCCATCAGTAAACTGCTTGAACTCATAAACAGATTTAGCAAAATGGCAGGATACAACATCAACACACATAAACCAATAGCTTTCTTATACACTAATAATAATAGGACTTATGAAGAAATAAGGGAATCAATCTCATTCACAATGTCTTCAAAAAAATAAAATACTTGGGAATTAACCTTACAAGGGAAATCAAAGATCTCTACAATGAAAATTATCGGTCATTGAAGAATGAAATCCAAGATTACCTAAGAAGATGGAAAGATGTCCCATGCTCTTGGTTAGGCAGAATTAATATAATAAAAATGGCCGTTCTATGGAAAGCTCTATATAGATTTAATGCTATCCCTATAAAGATACCTATGTCATTCTTTACAGACATAGAAAAAGCAATTCTCAAATTCATTTGGAACAATAAGAAATCTAGAATTGCCAAAACACTACTAAGCAAGAAAGATGAAACAGGTGGTTTTACCATACCAAATCTAAAACTATACTATAGAGCTGTAGTAACAAAGACAGCATGGTATTGGTATCAAGATAGAACACCAATGAAATAGAATAGAATGAAATAAACCCTCAAATCTTTAAACATCTGATTTTTGACAAAGGGGGACAAAATATTACATGAAGGAGATACAGCCTTTTCAACAAATGTTGCAGGACAAATTGGACAGCCACTTGCAGAAAGTTGAAATTAGACCCATATCTTTCTCCTTGCATGAGAATCAAATCAAAATGGATCAGGGAGCTAGGAATTAAACCAGCTACCTTGGAACTGATGGAAGACAAATTAGGTCAAACACTTCAGCATTTGGGAGTAGGCAAAGACTTTCTCAACATGTCTCCTAAAGTGAAGGAACTAAAGTAAAAAAAATCAGTGAATGGGATGGTATTAGCTAAAAAGCTTTTACACTGCCAAGAAAACAATCAAAAGAGTCAAGAGGTTTCCTACGGAAATGGAGAGAATCATGGGCTATGATTCCTCTGACAGGGGCCTCATATACAGAATTTACAAAATCCTCAAAAGTGTCAACTACAAAAACACAAACAACCCAATTAATAAATAGACCCAAGAGCTAAATAGAAACTACTCAACAAAGGACATTGATCAAGCCAATAAATACATGAGAAAGTGCTCTAAATCACTAATAATCAGAGAAATGCAAATGAAAACTACATTAAGGTATCACCTCACACCAGTCAGAATGGCAGAAATGAAGAAAACAAACAATAATAGATGCTGGAGGGGCTGTGGAGAGATAGGCACACTCTCACACTGTTGGTGGAACTGCAGACTGGTACAGCCCCTCTGGAAAGCAGTGTGGAGAATCCTCAAAAAACTAGGGATGAGTCCACCATATGATACTGCTATTCCACTCCTGGGTATTTTTCCAGGGGATTTAGAATCAGCACATTACAGTGACACAGTAATATCTATGTTCATAGCAGCTCAATTTATAATACCTAAATTATGGAAACAACCCAGATGTCCCTTACTGGATGAATGGATCCAAAAGCTGTGGTACATATATACCATGGAATTTTACACAGCAATTAGAAACAATGATATTGCAGCCTTTGAAGGTAAATGGATGGCTATGGATGAAATTCTGCTGCATGAAATCAGCATAACCCAGAGAACCAAGGGTCGAATGTCTTCACTCATCTGTGGAGGCTGGAACCAGACCCTGGCCATTGAGAAAGGTGGTCTATTATCATGTGTTAAATCTGGATAAGTTTTAATGTTATACAACCTAATACATTTTCAGAGATGTTTTGGGAAGGGGAGAGGAGGGATAAGGGTAGGTAATTGGGGGGCACTGTTGGGGGTGAATCTAATCTTCAGAATCTGTATACATATGATATTATTTCGTTAAAAACATTATTGTTCAACAAATAAATTTCTCAATAAAAAAATAAAATACACCCTATTCCTTTTACTCCCCCTTCAAAAAAACTTTATTGAAATATAGCTCCCAGATATGAGAGAACATGTTCCCCAGCCAACAGCAGAGATCCCCAGGAACTCCTGAGCAAAAGTTTGCACTGCAGGAATTGGATGTGGACTCAAAGGGTAGGATATGTCCAAGTCTGTGCGCAGGGAGTTTGTCTCCCTCAATTTGTTAACATCAAAGGAAAAAAGCTTTATAATAATGTAATGAGTTTAAACAAGATGTTAGTCATGCTGGATCCTCTGCTGCAGGCTTCACAGCCAAGGGGCAGGGATTCATCCCAGTGGGGAAGAAGGAGGGCATAAATAATTTAAAAGGGACACAGCTGTGAATGCCCAAGCAGATTCATGTTCTCACAGTCTGAGGCAGTCGAATCTCCAGCCCTGAGGAAGATTACTTCAAATAGCGACCCTACATCTGTTCATGCGTGAGAATAAGCCCTCCAACACCGCCATCTTGAGACTTACCTTAGGGTGGGGCTGGACATTCCTTCATCAAAAGTGAAACCAGACCCATGGAATACACCCAGATTAGGGACCTCAGTCTACAGGAGCAGAAAAGTAGCTTTAATCAATCTGTGTCCTGGCCATCTGCCCAGGGGTCTGTGTGGGGCTGGAAACCCTCTCTTCTATTCATGGGAAGTGCAATTGGTGGCTTCCTGCCCACCCTCTTACACGCATGAATGGGAGGAGCCTGTGATTAGGACTCTGCTCAATAGGGAATATTGACCCAAGGAGGAAAACTGGCTGCAGTTACTTCAAAAGCTGCCTGAAACTCTCGAACATGGCAGGGACTAGCATCAGCCTCAAAACCTTTGAACAGAAGAGGCACCTGGGCTCACTTTCAGCTCCTGATTCTGTGCATGGATGAGACTCCAAATGTCCTGAACTCTCCAGGTGGGACTGGGCTTTCACGCCCCCTAATGGTTACAATTGAGACCTACATAAACATTGGTCTAATTAGGATGGTGTCTATTTCACAACTGTCTTCCCTTGCTGGGACTGTGTCACAGCATCTTTTGGGGCCACTGAAGATCACAAGACATCTAAGAGTGGGACAACAGCAATCTCAGGGAAGCTAACTTCAGGCTGGCCACTCTCCTTGGAACAGTCAGAGTCCCATACATCTACACCAGGATCTACTGGACTTCCAACAGCTCCTGGGTCCCCGCCTTAAGAGAGTCAGGAGTTTGGTCAGGTAGAAAATAATCTGCCCAAAAGTGCATCTCAGGTGGCATTGAACCAACACTAAAAAAAATTGCTTCTGAGAAGTTGCTTTGAGAAGTCCATTGAAGCATAAAGGCTTTGTGTAGACAGCACACCAGCTCAGTTCATAGGACAGAGCTACATATCTCTGAATATTCACCACACTTTCCACATGATATCATTATTTTCATAGTGTTCTTTAGGTTAGGGCGAAAAGTACTGTAGGGTTTGCTGTGAAACCGAACTCCAGACAGAGTCAGTAAGAGTCAATGGCAGAGTCATTGTCAACACTCACAAAGTGATACTTCTTTCTGAGGCGAGAGCACAGAAGCCAAGCTGAGGACCTGGCATCCATAGCACAGAGGCAGAGGTGCTGATCCAAGTACATGCATTTGCTGCTAATTGGAGCCACTAATATATCCCAAAAGTATCAGCTGAGAAATTTAATATATCTTTTAACCTCCATTAAGTATTTTTAGTTTTAAAGAGGACTGATAGATACCAAAGTATCCTGTAAAGCCCTAGTAATGATACTGAGAGTGTAAAAAGGCAAGGACATAAGTGATAAAATGATTTTATTGACCAAAAGAAACTAACCCTGGGAATTAGCTTCCTAAATACTTAAGAAACAATGTGTTTCAATTCAGCAACTGGTGGATAATAGCTGTCCATCTATCATGTATATGTCTCACTAATTTTACAAAAATGTTTTTTCATTATAAGCTGTATTGTGGGTTTGGTTAACTCACTTTCTTTCTAAGTATGTTTACTTAAAAGCTCATTCTCAAGAATCTGAAATGATTGGGGCTGGAGCAGTGGCCTGGCAGTTACAGCACTTGCCTGGCATGCGCAAATACACGGGTTCAAACCCCAGCACCACGTACGCAACAAAATGTCTGAGCAACGAAAGTCACATGAAAAACTAAATAAAACTGATTCTGTCTTTCTCTCTTTCATTCACTGTCCCTCTATCTTTAAAAAAAAGAATCTGAAATGAAACAAGCCACATACCTCTCTTGGTCACCCATTCCATGTGTGGTCTAGAGCTAGAACTGCTTCCTGTCCTGGAAATGTTTCATGGTCTAAACAAATATCAATAGTAGATCAATTTATTCACAAAGCTTACTGAAAACTAGTTGCAGTTGCACAAGTGTGGTGATGCTGGTTACTAAAGTACAGATCTTGGATGAAGAGGTTTGGGGTCACAGAAGATATTGGAAAGGGTAGTATCTGGAATTCCAAAGTTTTTTTTTTTTTTTGGATTATGTTACTGTATACTCTTCATTATTTTATCTCATTGGGAACCTCTAATTATTGAATAATTACTATGTGAAAGATAGTGCATCCACATGTATGTGTATCCAAATACATAGTATTTCATTTAGCTCTGAAAGATTGCTAGTGAGGGAGATGCTGCTTTTTCACTAAGAAATAGCTTGGCCATAGCCACACAGACCACACATACCCAAACTATGGCTTAAACTTAGATGTCTTATTCCCAGTTAATACTCTTCAGTATACCACAGAAGATGAGTGTGGGGGTAGGGGCATGTGTGGGATGTAGAGGAAAACAATGGTAGGATAGAGGTACCAGGAAACAAGGGGAAGGCAAGGTGAATATGAGGCATAGACAGAGTGTCCCTCTCTTATTAGCTTTGGCATGGATTACATCTCAGTTAGAACCCTGATTTAATTTTCTAAATGGTATGTAAGGAAAGATATAAATAGTTCCCTAATACTGGTATTTCTAAAATTGATTTACTGAAGTTTAGAGAATGTTTTTAAAAAAAAAACTTCAGTAAATCAATTTTAGAAATACCAGTGGGTCGAATGTCTTCACTCATCTGTGGAGGCTGGAACTAGACCCTGGCCATTAAGAGAGGTGGTCAATTATCAGGTGTTAAATCCAGATATCATGTAATGTTACACAACCTAATACTTTTTTTAGAGCTGTTGTGGGAAGGGGAAGGGAGGGATAAGGGTGGGTAATTGTGGGGGCACTCTTGGGGGTAAATCCAATTTTCAGAATCTATATACATTATGCATTACTTTGTTAAAATTTGTATGATTGTTCAACAAATAAATTTCTCAATAAAAAAGAAAAAAAAAGATTGGTGAAACCTCTTGGAATAAATAGACTTTATGTTCTAATTAAATGCAAAGAAAACATTCTTCATTATGGATTTTACATGATTTTATAAGACAGAGTTTTTTGTTTTTTGTTTTTTGCTTTGCTCTTTGTTTCTTCAATTTTTTGCTTTTTTTGTTGTTGTTTTTAAAGAGCATGACGTTGAAAGAGAGAGAAAGGGAAAGAGAGAATGAATTTTTATTTAGTTTTTCATTTGGCTTCGTTGCTCACTTTGTTGCACATGTGGTACTAGGTTTCTAACTCATTTCCCTGTATGTGCCAAGTAAGTGCTGCAACCGTCTAGCCACTGCTCCAGCTCTACAAGAAATATTTTTTTAAAAAACAAAACTTTTTTTTTCTTGGTAATCGTAAGATTTATGTTTCTTTTGAATTTTACATTTTTTAATTTTTATTTTTATTTTTGAACAACCATACAAATTTTTAACAAAATAATATAAAATGTGTATAGTTTCTGGATACTAGATTTACCCTCAGGAGTGCCCCCCCCCACAGTTTCCCACCTGTATCCCACCCTTCCCTTACCCACAATATCTCTAAAAAAGTATTAGGCTGTATAACATTACACCTTATCTGGATTTAACACATGATAATAGACCACCTTTCTGAATGGCCAGGGTCTTAACTTTTTTTTTAATCTAAAACTTACAATATGGTCTGGAGAAACTTTGTTTTACCTTTGTAAAACAGAAAATTTATTAGTCATGAGCACATCAATAAGAAAACTAACAGGATTAAAGCACTTTACTTGTTGCACTCGCCCTATCCTAGCCTCTCTTCCTCGGCATCCTATGCTTTTTGTGTTACCTAAGTAAACGTGCATAGATCGTATTCTTGAGTTTTCATCTTTAAACATTATCTTTGGTTTTGCTATGATAGATATTCTGTAACATTCAAAAATTTTGCTCCCTAGGGGCTGGAGCAGCGGCTCAGTGGTTTCGGTGCTTGCCTGGCAAGCACGAGGACACGGGTTCAAAACCCAGCACCAGGTACACAACTGAGTGTTGGAGCAGCTAAGGCCATGTGAAAAACTAAATAAAGTTGTTTCTCCCTTTCTCTATCTCTCTCACTGTCCCTCTCTCTTTAAAAAAATAATTTTGCTCCCTTACTCCGTCATCCAACTCTACTTCTCTGTATCTTCCTAATTTTTGATAATTACATTATATATGTATATATATTCATATGGCTTTTATTTCTTAGTTTATTAACTTCAGTCAGCATTTCTTGTCTCTCTGATTTACATGATGAGTCCATTACCCCCACCTTCCTTTCATCTGTTGTTTCCTTTTTACCTCTCAAATTCTGGTAGCTGCATTCTCTCCAAGCTGCTAACATTTTTTTTTTCCATTCTGCAGGCATAGGTAAGTCATCTATGCTCATTCCCCAGAATATATTATTTTCCCTGTTAAGGATTTATAGCCCTGTTATTCCTCCACTATAATTTTTGTACATTCTGGAAATTAAGGAAGTGAAAACATCTAGTTTAATTTGGGTGCTTTCACCTAGATATTTTCTCCATAGCCTGTTTTAAAATGCAAAATCCTTTGCATTTTTCTCAGGAGAAATATCCTCTCTTATTTAAATGATGAAAGGGTCCTCTTTCATGCAAAAACATTTATATTGGCTGAATCTTATTATGAGTGAATGGTATGATTGTATCTGTACAATCTGATTATTCAAGCCTGGTGCCCAGGCACATGCCTATAATCCCAATGACTTGGGAGACTGAGGAAAGAGGATCACAAGTTCAAAGTCATGCTCAGAAATTTAGTGAGGCCTTAAAATAATGAGACTCTGTTTCAAAACAAAAAAATAATAAGGGCTTGGGATGTGGCTTGGTGGTTAAGCATCCCTCAGTTCCATCCCTAGGACCAAAAAAGAATTAATAATAATAATAATAATAATAATTCAGATTGGCTGTACCAGGTGGGGCCCAGAAAGAAGAAGAGTGGAACAATGATAGCCATCATCCAGGTAAGATAGGATTTTCATCTTTGTGGGATCTCAGAATCTGACTTTCTAAAAGTTCTCAGGTAATATTGATGTTTATGATTCTTTTATGACATGTGAATAGCAAAGCTTTAAGACATTTGTTTTACCTTCTCAGGGTGATATTGTCTAGAACTTTTTGAGAAAACCTGATACCTAACCTTGCTTACAGGGTGCTGTTTCCACAATCTTCACAACTGAACCAAGTCCTTCGTGGTTTAGGGCTGTGTAGTGGGGTTAATGCTTTCAGGATGAATAACTTCCATTGAGTAGGGTAGAACCAAATAACAAGAACAAAAAGTAAGACTTTGTGTGTGGGGGTTATATTTTCTGACTCTTTCTTCAGGCTCTCTCTGTTTCTGTGTGAGCTCAATGTTGGGGCAAGTCTCTAGTCTATAAGTGTGATCTCAAATGAACGTGAGATCAGGCATTATCAACCCCCTGCATAACAGGTGCTCACTGGTATTTTGATATGACTAGACTCTCTGAGGTAATTAGGGAAGTGGGTAAGAATTAATTTCTAAGCTCAATACTGGGCTAATGAATTGTCCCATACTGAGGCCACATGTATTCTCCAACAGTAAGAAGTGTATGTAATCCTGAGGTGGTGCCCCCCATGCATGTTCCCCTTGTTATTCAGTCTTATTACTATAGTTCCACAGTTGTATTATCCCCATATTTAACCATATAGTTTTCTCTGATAAGATAGATGCTGAGCAAAGTTAGCCAAATCCAAAGACTCAAGGATCAAATGATTTCACTCATTTGGGGAAGATAGAGCAACAGACAGGCTTGGGTGAAAGATTGTCAAATTCATGTATTAGATCCAGCAACCCATAATTTAGGGGAACCATATATATGTGGGAGAGGGGATCAGGAGAGGAAAAGAGGATAAGGTGTTATCTAGGGAGATGATCAACAGTGTACTATACTCTTTGCCCCTCCCCAAGAATCCAAGTAATATTTATGCAATCATTTAATTCTGGAAAATTCGCAATCTAAACATTTATATTGGTTTTAGGGGTGAAATATAAAAGAATCAAGAGACTTAAGTGTGGGTGATATGGGAATAACTCTGGTTTATGAGCAAATGCATGTTGCTACTTTATGTGCATTTATTTTTTTTCTTTTTTTATTGAGAAATTTATTTGTTGAACAATCATACAAATTTTAACAAAATAATATATAATGTATATAGATTATGAAAATTGGATTTACCCCCAAGAGTGCCCCCCCATTATTCACCCTTATCCCTCCCTTCCCCTTCCCACAACATCTCTATAAAAAAGTGTTAGGTTATGTAACACTACATGATATCTGGATTTAACACCTGATATTAAGCCACTTCTCTTAATGGCCAGGGTCTAGTTCCAGCCTCCACAGATGAGTGGAGACATTCGACCCTTGGTTTTCTGGGTTATGCTGATTTCACTCAGCAGAATTTCATCCATAGCCATCCATTTACCTTCAAAGGCTGCAATATCATTGTTTCTAATTGCTGTGTAAAATTC
>PVKS010037026.1:0-18926 GCA_004027875.1 Aplodontia rufa
CAGAAGCAGCAGCAGCAGCAGAGACGGCAGAGAGATCAGCAGCTTAGAAGATCCAGGTCCCGAGTTCCAGCCGCCGGCGTTCACCCCGTTGTTCCCCAACCCTTCCTAACAGCCCCTCGGAGGACGGTCCAGCGTTAAACCGTTCTACCCGCTTCTCGCACAGGAACGCTGCGAGGAGCGACTCCTCGCCCCAACCCCTCCCTAACTCGGCCCCTCGGAGGATGGCACGCTGGGCCATTCTACCCGCTTCTCACACAGGAACGCTGTGAGGAGCGACTTCTCGCCCGTCCCCGCCCTAACTCGGCCCCTCGGAGGGCGGCTAGCAAGGTCGTCCTGCCCGCTTCTCGCACAGGAACGCTGCGAGGAGCGACTCCTCTCCCCCCCGCCCCCAGACCTGTCCTGCCGGCGCCAGCGGCTGGTTCTCAATGTCCTGCTGGCCCCCCGGGGAACGGCCAAAGTCCTCCGAGGCCGTTCCCGCCGCTCCCCGCTCCAGAACCCAGGGCGGGGAGCTACAATAGCACTTTCACAGAGGCCTTCATAGCCACTCCAAGACACAGCCTCATGTCGTTCCCCAGGTTCCAGATCATACATATTTCCCCCTGCATCTCTGGCAACCAGTATCCAGGATCCAAAATGGGACATGTAATCTAACCACAGGTTTTCCTCCCCAGTTTGTGATTGTATAAAATAAATCAAGCTGGTTGCTGGTACTGCTCCCTGCTGCTCCTGGGCAGACTGCATAGTCCAAGGTGGAGGGAGGTGATGCCAAATGTCCTGGGTTTTCAGTTCTACACAAGGGACAGAGTCCCATTAGGGTTCTTTCTGCTGGTGTCCTGTTCCTGTCCTGGAGCTCTGCCACTGGTCCTCAGTCTGCAGAGCCAGGCAGTGCAGACCTGGACCCTCCTTCTGGATCATACAGGGGCTGTATCTGCCTGCAGTGAACCCTGCTATGCCCCAATTCTCCCTGGGAGCTGCCTGCCCACAACCCTGGGGTGGGGGCAGGTGCTATCTCTATGTCACAGATGAGAATCAATCCCAGAACTTAAGTGACTTCCCCAGTGTGATCTACTCTGAGTCCTGCATCCATGACCCCTGAGCACAGCAAAATATCACTGCATGCCATCCTGAGAAGGGACCAGGAACATGAATTCACCTTTCCAGCCTGGCTTGAGGCTGTGCTCCATGGGGAGTAGCTGGACCTTGCTTCCTCTGGTGAGGTCTTCGTGTGCAGGAAGGGCTGCGGTTGGGGAGCTGAGTGGGCTGCAGCCAGGGCTCCCTGGGCTCCTGGCAGAATGGGGTGCTGGGAGTTCCCACCTGTTCCCTCCTTGGCCAGCAGGGTGCAGGGACCTGGTCTTCTGGGCACATGGTCCTCTTCAGGACTGGCCTTATCCAGAGAGCCCACAGTTGCCCTTGATGGATGGGGAAGAACAGTGAAGGAACAGTGATAACTGACAGTAAGAAACAAGACAGTGAGAAAGCTACAGTGGTTGGCCAGACTGCGCCTGGTGACCAAACAAGAAGGCACCCAGAATGACAGGAAGAGGGAAAGGAGCTGGCCTCCTCAGCTTCCCTGGGATCCACCCAGAATCAGTGCCAAATCCTGCATACAATGCCCTGGGTGGTGGGGCTGATGAGGTTTCAGAGGCCAGACTTTTGGGAGGCCCAGGCTGAAAACAAGGTGCTTCCAACTGGGGTTGTTCCTAGCCAGGCATTTCAAACCCTGAGGCTGATCAGAGGAATGGCAGGTGAGTCATTCTACCTTTGGAGACTGGGCCTGGGGCTGCAACTGGAACTCCCTGGGGGTGAGGAAAACAGCAGCCTGGTGCACTCAGCTACTCCCAGGCACAATGCCTGGTTCTCATAATGCCCGAGTCTCCCTGTCCTCCTTGTGCTGATCTGCGTGCCTTCACTGGGCACCTGTCAGCTGGCCACACAGCCTGGGACCTTGCACAGCAGTCCCAGCCTCCACACTTGTGTAGCACACAGAGGCATTCCTCTCCTAGTGAGACTCAGCTTCCAGACCCAGTCTGGCACCCAGAGCCCCCACCCAACATCCAGACCCTCCATACCTCCTAGACCCCGAAGCTACCTTCCAAACCCCATTCACCTCCCAGACCCAAGCTGACCATTCAGACCCCACCCACTGTCCAGACCCCACTCACCTTCTAGGCCACTCACCTTCCAGACCCCACCCACTTTCCACACACCACCCACCAGATCAGGAGACAGCCTGTGCACAGTTTACCTCAGCACACTGGTCCCATCCAGACCAGGGCCTCTGACTACCCTGGTATACTGATCATCATAGAAGCATAAGCAAAGCCTTCTATGTGCATGCCATAAATTTGGAAATTCTTGAAGATCTTTGATTTTATCTTTATGAATGTCAAATGTTTGAATTAAATACAAATGAACAAAACAAATAAATTTAGAATAGATTTCTGGCATCAGGAAGAAATTCTTCCTTTCCTGAGATTTTCTCTAGGATTCCTTTAAATAGGTACCTCCTCTGGTTAATTTAGATTTATAGATATCATCCTCAGCCATAAATACAGAGAAAATCAAGATAAGTGTTGCTTAAAGAGCTAGGAAAATGGTTTCCAGGAAGACAGAGAAAGCAGTTTGGGGACTGAGGTGTGAATTAACAGGAAAAGAAATCCTTTGCAAAGTTTGACACCTATGCTACTTCTGAGGCACACATAACTCCTTGCTTAAGCCAGATGCATATTTATTACTATTAAACAGAATGATCAAATCCAAGACCTCCCAACATGAGTTGGAAACTGTTGGTATTAAGAAACTTCTGAGCCATTTCTTTAAAGAAAGAAAAGATTAAAAAGTCAATACCCTTGAACAAAGTTAAAATTTATGTCACTTTTGAAAAGTTTCTGACCATTCTTGTTGCAAAAATAATGTTACTGTGAGAACTGCATAACTGGAAGGAAAGTGGCAACGTGCATTGAATCTTAAGGAAGTAAATGTAAAGGGCAGGTCATCCTTGCAGCCTCATTAGGAAAAGCTCAGTAAGATTAAGTGTAATGAATGGCTGCACATGGCCCCTTTACTATCATCTGTTCCAGGGGCCAGCCCCAGGAGTCAACAGGGAGGAACAGGTTGAACCTCCAGGGCAAGTTGCAAGCAGACACAATTCCCTGCTTCAGCAAAATGCCATCTGTTCTTTATTGTTGAACATTTTTATACAGGTGCACAAACAAGCCTTTCATTATCAGCTTCATTATACAATCATCTGTTCAGTTTCCCAGGAAACTTAAATTATCAACCATTAGTACAATTCATGTCCTCAACCTCCCCACCATAATGACCAAATGTAACTATTTGGTTTAAATGGTTTCAGAGCATCAGACATAAAAATCTTTAATGCATCAGCTACTAGTACAATTCATGGCCTCAAACTCCCCACCACATTAACCATATTGTTTAAACCTGCTTTTTAAAAAGGACAGAGACCAAACACTACCCCAAATTCTGTCTCTGTAAATTCCTCCAGAGTTTTGTACAAACCATTACATCATTAGATAAGAGAAGCATATAAGGGTCACTGCAATACATTATTCTAGAAGCCCTATCTTAGCATAAATGAAAAGTTTCTTATTTAACTATACCATGTTATAGGCTATATTCTGTTATTATAATTTAGCAAATATTCTACACCTATCTTAGAGCCTATAAATATTAATCCTATAAAAGATCTGTGCATCCTAACTTATGGGCTAAAACATTAAAGCTTAACCTCTGCAAAGACAAAAAGGGTAAACATGTCCTATTTACAACTAAGAAGTTAAAACTCAATCTCTGCTAAGCCAGGAAATACAAACATGCCTTATTTATTGTTAAGGAGTTAAAAATCTCTGCAACAACAGGAAAGGTAAACATTCCTTTCTCACTCAAAGTTCACAATACAATGTGAATACTCAGTGTAGTTTTGGTAAATGTTTCACATATATTGTTTCTTTGTTCCTTAGTTCCAATTATTTTCTTTCTATTTCCAATTTTGTATTAAAATCACTACAGCTTCATTTTCCAAGTTTCTATATATGTTATTACAAGTATCCTTCTCAACGATCTGCAACAGTTGTGTAAGCATTGGAATTCTCATAACAGAGAGTTTCCAGTTTGAGTGAATTCACAATACATATAATTACTAGAACACAGCCAGTTCCTGGAAGGGATGGTTTTGGCAATTGCCAGGGCTGGCTTTGCCTAGTCCATCCCCAAGTCTGGACTTTGTCAGACCCAACTTAGGTAGACATTGCCTCCTCCACACCTGGGCTTGAAAATTCACCCCCAAGTTATAAAACAACAGAACTGGTCAAGAGCAAGGTTGATAGCTCCCTTAGGGGGCCTTTTCCTCCCTTTGCTGACTTCTGGAAAGCCACCTCTCCCATCATAAATCCTCCCCACCTCCTATTGATGACTCAAGACAGACCTCTGAAGTGAGACCAGATGCATCTTGCTCCCAAGGTTGTTGGGGGAAAGAAGGGCAAGGAGATTGAAGCAGCAGCCTCTTTTGTTGACATTCCAGAACAGAAGGGTATTTCAGTCTCCCAGGCATCTCACCAGGGACACAGATGCCAGTGTAGCAGGATACAGGTCTAGGATATTCTCCAGTTTGCAGGTTCAGGTGGGGCCAGAGAGGAACAGCCACTCCCTTCTTGGTGGTCAGTGATGAAATGACACAGTGCCCCAGCAGCTGCTGGGCAGTCTCTTCTTGGACAGGATCTAGAGGGAGTTTTTCTGCCTCTCTCTCCTTATGAACTTAGTGACTCCTTCCTCTGTGTCTTATTCCAGGGTCCCTGGCACATGCCCAGCCCAGCAGCCAGAAGCTGCTGTGACACTTCAACAAGAGAAAAGCTGAAACAACTTAGGATGCTGATTTCTTCTCCTTTGACTGCTTGATTTTAATAATAACAGTTGATTCATGGGATTTTTACAATTAATTTAGTGATTAAGTAAATGCAAGAAGATCAGGTGTGGTGCAATGAATGTCAGCTGTCACTATTAACAGTAATTATGGGAGTGTCTGGAAGTGAGTAAAAGATGAATTTACAGCTTACTCAAGGAGGCAGCTGGGTGACTAGATTGCTTCACACTGTGTGGTTGAAATAAAGGGCCATGGTTCCGAAAGAGGATTTCTGTGGTAGAAGAAAAGGGCTGATGTGCCCAGAATCCTGCAAATAAAGCCCAAAGAGGTTACAGAAACCACACCTATCAGAAGTGGGATGTCATTGGCTATGATCCTCTGTATCATTGGATAGAAAGAAAGAAATATAGTTTGTTGATTTATTCATGAATAGTTTATAGCCTGTAGTCCAAGGGTTTCTTTTGTAATTGAGAAAATTGAGGGACCAGGAGACAAAAAGAAGGCAAGGTCTACTCTTTCTGAGACTGTAGCCAGTTTTGAGCCTTGCTGGTCATGCAAGTCAGAAAATGTGTGGAACTTGGGGAGGAGAGCAGGAGAGCCTGGCCACACGGGACACAGTGCCATGTTGCATCATAATTATGGTAAGGGATGTTGGGATTACATAGTGGGATGGTGATGAGCTGGAGCTCTGTTTCTAATCCTTGCATTGATCTATATTCATAGGAAAGTTACTGAAACATTCTAAGCCTTGATTTCCTTACCTACAAAATTAAAGTACCTACCTTTTCCTAGAATTTTTAGGATTGGAACTAGAGTGTGTTAGGAAGCTGCACAATGAAATACTGTTTTCTAAGAGGGATCCATATCTGTTACCAAAGAATACAAATAGTATAGCTAGAACCAGGATTTGAACACAGAATTCTCAGATGCCAAAGCTTGCTGGCCATGTATGTTTAAGGCAGGTAAAGTGTCATGCAAAGCCAAACTGAGGTAGGAAGAAAGATGGGGAAAAGACTGTAGCCCAGTGTCAGGTACTCACAACAGGGTCCAAATTTAAGAAAGCAAATTAAATTCTCGAGTTGGCTCCGTGGTTTCAATGAGGCATCATATTGCCTTTTGACTCTCCTACTCAGTGCATACGGGGTCCCAAGGAACAAGCTAAGAGTCAGGCTTGCCCAGGAGTGTTAAAAGTGGAACATGAACTCTGGCCCTTTAACCTCTAACTCTGGTGGTCCACGCAGTCACTGGGCAGCTAGGAACCAGGATCTGCTTGGTAAATGTGTTTTTCAGTGTAGGAGGAGTGGGCATGATCCTTCCTTCTGGAAAAGGGGAGCAACTGAAGAGTAGAAGTGGAAAAGAGGCTTGCAAGAATAATTAATTGTTGCAGGAGTAGGCACTTGAGGGGTGAAAGGAACTTTCTTGTGCAGTTAAGTCATTTACCTTTTAGGAACAGCTCCCAATCTTGAAATTCCTATGTGTGATGCTGGTGATTTGGTACCTGTCTCTGCACCACTGGAGCTCAGAATTCATTCATTCAACAAGGGATGGTATTCATCACAGGAAATGCTCAGGGTTGGGGACATGGTCATGATTTTGTTCTTGCTGATTTTTTAAATGAGGAAACACTTGGGTGACTCCATTACCTTTCCCCACCCTGACAAAGGACAGGAGCTGAAGGGGAGAGGGACTCAGGGATGGCCCAGAGCAGGATGTGCCAAAGCTGAGAGGAGTCTCCAAGCCAGACCACAAGGCTGCCCCCGTGACATGGCTTTTACTGAAAACACCATTAATTTGATCCTTAGAACATGTTTTGAGGTTCTGATCTTTGAGCCCTCTGAATCATTTCCAGGCTCCTTGCAATGCTTCTTAAATCCCAGAAACTCTGAGGGGAATTGAGTGAAGTGGAGGAGTAGAAACCACACTTGGTCCTTCTGCACTCAGTCACCACCCACTAGGTAGTGGTTCTGTTCTTGCAACCTGATCAAAATCACCTTCTGTTCCCAGGGCCCCAGATATCTCAGCTCTCCTCATACTTCATAGCTCTCTTGGGAAGTCTGTGGGGTGAGGCAAGGTGATAATAAAGACATGCCCCTCTCTATGAGGACACTGAGGCAGGCCTGCAAAGGAGGAGCAGGCTCTGGTTGTAGTCACTTGGTGCCCCAGCTGAAGAACCCAAGGGACTACCACAGATCCCTGGCCTGTGGTTAGATTTTCTTCCCACATTTCAATGAGTAAATGTGGACCTGACTGTCATGACAGGATCTCCTGGGAAGGTTCATACTGGGAGTTCCATTCAGGTCCCTGATGACCCCCACACACTGTCTCTCACAAGCTAATTGTGACATCAGCAGGAGATGCCCAACTACCCTTGGTCCTGAGGAGTGAGAGTGAGTAGGATCTCAGCACACTGCCTGAAGATGCTTCCAGTACAACTAGGGCACAGAGACACTCTGGGTGCCCATTTCCCAGGGGCGATGAACATGCTCCAAGATATACATGGAGGCAAATCTTCAACCAGTCCTTGGAACACGAGAATTGTGGGAGAGTGCCATATTCATACAAGTGCTAAGGATACGTGTTGACCTGTGAGTGAGTGTCCCTGTGCACCAAGCTCAGCCCCTATGAGTCCTATACATGAGCACATCTTTCCCACTGTGCTTAGGGTCCTCTGAGAACTGTGGCTGAGTCCCTGATCCCAACATTTTTGGTCTCCTAGAATCCTGTGGGCAAATACCCCTTTCTAACCAGAGATCTGTCTCCTCTCAGTCCAGTGGGCAAGTATACTTTTACTCCCAGGCTTTGCTCCTATGAGTTCTTGCATGGTAACCTCTTTGGTATTTGGCAAGTCCTTGGGAATGCATGCCTTAGTGCCCCCTGTATAGAAGCATTAGGGTTTCTTTGGGTCTTGTGGGTTAGCATTTTATCCACCACCTTACTGAACCTGACATGTGGTAGAGAGTGCCTCTCCCACAAGTGGTCTGGAGTACTCTGAGTTTAGGGTTAGTGTCCATGTTTCAACAACTGAGGACCCTTTGTCATTGGGTTGTTTGATTTCCCCAAAATAATCAGGCTGTTATGTGTCCTGCTGCTGAGTAATTTTTTCACATCAATCCCTAGAACCACAGAGACTTTTGTGTTTGGTACCCTTTCCCACCAGTGCTGAAGGCATTAAGAAAACTGTTAGTGATCCCTACTCATACACTTGTGTTCTGGACTCTGTAAAGTTATAGATAATTGGCACTTATGCACCTATGCTGAGGATCATGTGCCCTCTGGATTTGTGCCAATTTTGGTCAGAGTGTGACCTGTGCTGAGGGAACATTCAGGCCTCTGAGTCAAGACAGAGGCAACAGAGGTCATTAACTCCTGGGAAGGTTCAAACTTGGAGGCCCAGTGAAGTCCATGATGACCCCCGCACCCTCTCACAAGCCCTCTGTGGCATCAGCAGCTGTTAGTGCCCTTCCCCCAATCCCCTTGTGACATCAGCAGGAGATGCCCAACTGCCTTGAGTCCTGAGGAGTGAGAGTGAGCAGGACATCAGAACACTGCCTGGGGATGCTTCCAGTCCAATGAGGGCACAGGGATGCTCTGAGTATGCATTTTCCATGGGTGATAATCATCTTCCAAGATACACATGGGGGAGAATCTTCAACCTGTTCTTGGAACACACAAGAATTGCAGGAGAGTGCCACATTCACACAAGTGCTAAGGACACATATGGACTTGTGGGTGAGTGCCCCTTTCCACCCATGAGTCCTGTATGTAAGAACATCTTTCCCACTAGTGCTCAGGGTCATCCTGGTCCTGTGGATGAACATGTATTGTTCCACCCATGTTTGGTTTCTTCTCCTGCCTGTGGATGAGTACCCCTTTCCCAACAATGCTTGGGGTCCTCTGACTTTGGTGAGTGACACCCCTTTTCCCATGCTCTGTGGGTTTCTCTGAATCCTTTGGGTGAGTGTCCCTTTCCCACAGTAGCCAAGTATTCCTTGAGTCCTATGGGAGAAGTCCCCTTTTCCACTACTACTCAGGAACCTTGTAGTCCATTGTTGAGGGCCATTGTCACTTTCCTCTGAGTGATAACATGTGAGTACCCCTTCTCCCAACAAAGCTCTGTCTCTTCTGATGAGTCCCCCATTCCCATCAGTGTTCAGATCCTCAGTCCTGGGAAAGCACTACTTTCCCACCTGGTGTCAATTTTCTGTGACTTCTCTTGGTGAGTGATCTTTTCCCACCAGTGCTCAGGTGCATCTCAACTTTGTAGATGATAAGATGTTTACAAACTATGCTCAGTGTCCTTTGCATAATGTGGCTGAATGTACCTGTTCCATCACAGCTCAGACACCTTTGAGGTGTTTGTGTGAATATCCATTCAGTCAGTCCTCAGGACCCAGTGACTGCAGTGAGTGAGCATCCCTTTCCCTCAAGTGCTCAGGGTCTTTTGAGAGCTGTAGGTAAGTGCTCCATACCCACATGAGCTTGGAATTCTGTGAGAGCATCTGTTCCCCATGCATTTCCTGCTTACTCTAGGTCAATTAAACACACATCCCAACTGTGCACAGTGTACTGTGAGTCCTGAGGGAGAGTATACATTTTCCATGAATAGTATGTTTTCCTTCAGTCCACAGGGTGAGTGCCCCTCTCACAAAACTAATCAGTGTGTCTTCTACTACCTTTGGTGACTGTATTGATCCCACCACAGCTCAGATACTCAGATTTCTTGTCCTGACAACTTCACCCAAACCAGATCTCAGATGATTGTGCATCCTGTGTGTGAGCATGCATTCCCACCTCTGATCCCTCACTTCTCTATCTTGTGGTAGATGCCACACTCCTACACTGCTCTTGTACTCAGAGTCTGGTAGAGGAGTACCAAAAACCCAGGAGTTTTCAGTGTCCTCTGAAACTTGTGCATGGAAGCTGCTGTGAAAAATTAATTCATTTCCTCTGAGCTTTTTGTGAGCAATTAATTCTATGAATTTTGTGATATCTTGGAGATATATGGGTCAGTGCTTGCTCCTGGTCCAGCAGCACTGAAGGTCCTCAGAGTCCAAGGGAGTAGTGGCAATTTGCCAACTATCATATGGTTCTGTGAGTCCAGTGGGAGAGCATGACTTTGCTACCAATACTCAACATCCTCTGAGAACTGTGGCTGATCACACCTCTCCCAACAGTTGTTGGATATCTGTGGCTCTTGTGTGTGATTGCAACTTTCCACCAGTGCTCCCAAGGCCATGTGGCCTGTGCATGAGTGCCACTTTCTACTGTTTCTCAGTGTGTACTTAAACCTGTTGGAGAGCACCCCTTTTCCACAAGGATTCAGTGTGCTCTGTAAGTTGTGAGTGTTGGGACTTAAGCACCAGTGCTCAGTATCCTCATGAGTACCATTGTTGAGAGACCTTTATCAACAGATATGTTTCCATTGAGAGGTGTGGGGAGCAGCAGTTTTGCACCACTGGTCAGGATTCCCTATGCATTTTGGGAAAGAAGCCCTTTCCCACCAGATCTCAGTGAATTCACATTTTTGTGTCAGTGCTTTTTTCCCCCAGTGCACCCTACCCTCTGAGTCATCCTTGAGAGCTAAGTTCACTAGCTCCCTCCATTGACATTGAATCCTTTGTGATTGCCCCATTGTCTTTCATCATAATCCCTGGCCAGTTTTGACCAATGGTCCAGTTCAATGGAGCATTCATCAGACCTACATTTTCCTGGTCAGCACATTTTCTGGAAAGATGATAACTGCAGAGATGTGACACGGAGTTCCTGTCCCATCAGTGCTCTGGGCCAACATGAGGGCTTTGGTGAGGTTCCAGTTTACAAAACTCCTAAGGATTCTTGGACAGCTCCTGTGGACAGCTCTCCTTTCCCTAAACCCTTGTGTATCTCCATGAGCTTCGGTGGAGAGACACGGTTACCTTCAGAGATTTTTTCTGCTTGGGAACCTACCTGACTCTTGCTGAGGACTTGAAGGACCTATGGTGGATCGTCACTCAGGCACACTCCATCTGGAATCAATCACAGTTTGGGATTTGCTCCACTGATCAGGGGTTCCTATGCATTGCAGGAAAGTGCCCCTTTTGCACCAGTGCTCAGTGGCTTCATCTGCCATGTGTCAGTGCTTCATGTCCTCCAGTACACAGTACCTCTGAGTCATCTTTGAGAGCTCAGTTCAATAGCTGGCTTTGTTGACACCAAGTTCTTCAGTGATGGCCCCATTGACTTTCATCACCACCCCAGGCAAAGTGTGACCCATGGCCCATTTCAAAGAAGCATTCAGGGGAGCCACCTCTTCCAAGGGAGCACATTTTCTAGCTAGCTGATGACTACAGAGATGTCACAGAGAGTGCCTGTCTCAGCAGTGCTCTGGGTTGACCGTAGGCCTTGGGTGAGTGTCCATTTATCAACACTCCTGAGGACTCGTGGACAGCTCTCCATTCCCCAAAGCCTTGGGTGACCCATGTGCTTCGGTGGATACACTGTTTCCTTCTGAGATTTTTGCACCTGGGATCCTAACTACCTTTCTGAGGACTTGCTGAGGAGTTGAAGTTCTCATATAGGAGCAACACTTAGGCACAAATCCTCTGGGTCCAATCCCAGTTCAGGATATTTGCTACCTACCCTCCTTGCAGGAGACCATGGGTAACCAGTGGATGAGTTCCAGTATCGAAGATTTCCCAGGGTCCTTTCTTACCTGTGTCTGAGTGCCACATTCCAATGGGTACAGAAACTCACAGATAACTGAAGATTAGAGTCATTTCCCACTTCTTCAGGACATGACAGATAATGGCAGAAAGTGACAATGTACAAGAATTGTGTAGAAACTTCATAGTCACCTATGAGGGCTGCTGTAACAGCCTCACAGATGAAAGGAAGAGATCCAGGTGAGCATCATGTTCCATTCATGTTGCAGGAATGGAGAGTTCTGGAGTTGAGGCAACCTGTGAGAGCAGTGGGGGAGCATTGACATGGATAATGTGATAGCCCCCTTGCCACTGCTATCAATATCTAGTTAGTCCTATGAGAGAATGTCCCATTCCCACCTGAGATTACATTAAACAGAGTGCTGTGTGGCAGTGCCCCCTTTCCTACCAGTGCTCAATGTTGTCTGAGTCCTCTAGGAGAGTGACCCTCTGCAGCAGTCCTCAGGCTTCTCTGTGTCCCTTGTGTGATTGTTCCATTCCATAAGTTCTCAGACTTCTCTGTGTCCTGTGGGTGAGGAACCCTTTCCACCAGTGCTCAGTGTACTCAGTCCTGTGGGAGAGCACCATTTCACACTGGTTGTCTTCCTCCTCTGAATCCTGTTGATGAGGACCCCTGTCCCAACCATTTCTGTTTGCATGAGACATGTACATGATCACCCTTTTCCCATCTCGGGTCCAAGTGCTCTCAATCCTGGGAGGGGAAAGCAGTACTTTCTCAATGGTCTTGTATGTTTGCTGTGAGTGTGGTAGATGAGCACACCTTGCACAGCATACTCATGGTCCTCTGGGGCTTCTGGCTGAGTACCCCAGTCCCATGAATTCCCGAATTTCTGTGCCTCATCTATGTGAGCTCCCTTTCCACCATTGATCATCGCACATTGTATTTTCTGTTTGATTGCCCCATTTCAGCACCAATCATTTGACCGACAGTCCTGCTGTGGGAGAGTACCCCTTTCCCAGCAGTACTCAGTGTCCTCTAAATTTGGTTGGTTCATGGTGGGTCTCTACTCAACAGGAATCTGTTTCCTTTGAGTCTTGTGGTGGAGCACTGCTTTGTAAGAGCAGAGGTCTGTGAGTGTATGCTAATCCTTGACCAGCAGCATCCAAGGTTTTCAGAGTCCAGGGGAGGAGCAGCATTTTGACAACCCTTGTGTACTTCTGGGAGTCCAGTGGGTAAGCCCAACCTTGCCAACAATGCTGAACATCCTCTGAGAATGTGCCTGACTGCACCTCTCCCAATATTTGTGGGATTTCTGTGGTTCTTGTATGTGATCACTGATTTCAACCATTGCACTGAAGGTAATGTTGCTTGTAGGTGAGTGTGCTTTACACCATTGCTCGTTGTGCACTGAAACTCTGGGAGAGTACCCCTTTCCCACTAGGGCTCAGTGTCTTCTGTCTGTGTGGGTGCTGGGCCTTTAGCACCATGCACAGTATTCTCTGAGCACTGTTGCAGAGAGCCCCTTTCCAACAGATATCTATTTCCATTGTGACGTGTGGCAAGCTCCATGTTAGCACTAGTGGGTGGGGTTCCCTGTGCATTGTGGGAAAGCGTCCCTTTCTCACTAGTGCTCATTGACTTCATGTGCTGTGTGTCATGCTTCATTCCCCCCAATACAAAAAAACCTTCTGGGTCATCATTGAGAGTTCAGTTCACTAGCTGCATTTTTGACACCGAGTCTTTCAGTGATGACCCCACTGAGTTTTATCACAGTCCCTGGCAACTTATGTCCCATGGCCCAGTTCAAAGGAGCTTACAGGTGGACCCATGTTTTCTAGGTGAGCACATTTTCTAGCAAGCTGATGACTATAGAGATGTGACAGAGAGTGCCTGTCCCACCATTGTCCTGGGGCAAACTGAGTCCTTTTGTGAGTGTTCATTTTTCAACACTCCTGAGGACTCCTGCTGGAAAGCTCCTGTGGACAGCTCTCCTTTCCCCAAAGCACTGGATATCCCCATGTGCTTTGGTGGACAGACACTGTAACCTTCCAAGATTTTGCACCTCACAACCTACCTACCCTTGCTGAGGACTTGAAGGACACATGTAGGAGTGCCATTAAGGCAGAAACCCCCTAGAATCAATCCCAGTTTTGGATGTTTGGCACCTACCATCCTTTGCATGGGAACATTGGCAACCAGTGGATGAGTGCCAGTATCCCAGCTTTTCTCAGGGTCCTTCCTAACCTGTGTCTGAGTACCATGTTCCCACAGGTATAGAAAATCACAGATCCCTGAGGATTAGCATCACTTTCCAACTTCTTCAGGACATGAGGGATAATGGGAGAAAGTGACAATGTGCAAGAATTGTACAGCAACTTCAAATATGCCTGTGAGAGCTGTAACAACTTCACAGATGAAATGAAGAGATTTGAGTGAGCATCATATTCCCTTCATGTTGCAGGAATGCAGAGTCCTGCAGTTGAGGCAATCTGTGAGAGCAGTGTAGGAGCATTGGCATGGATAAACATGATGGCTCCGTTGACACTGCAGTCAGTATCTAGTTAGACATATGAGAGAGTTTCCCATTCCCACCTGGGATTATAGTCCAAAGTACTGTGTGGCAGTGCCCCCTTTCCCACCAGTGCTCAATGTCATCTGAGTCCTCTAGTAGAGCACCCCTCTCCTGGCATTCCTCATGCTTCATGTGTCCCCTGTGTTTGCCCCTTTCCACAAGTTCTCAGAGTTCTCTGTGTATTGTGGGTAAGCAACCCTTCCATCAGTGCTCAGTGTCCACTGATTTTGGTACTTAGTGGGCCCCTTTACAGCAGAAATTGGTCTCCTTTGAGTCCTGTGGCTGAGCGCTGATTTGCAAGAGAGCAGAGAGCTGTGTATGAGGGCTTGTTCTTGGCCACCAGTGACCAAAGTCCTCAGAGTCTGTGAGAGGAGCAGCAGTTTATCAACATTTGTGTTTCTTATGAGTCCATTGGGTGAGCATGACTTTGTTACAAGTGCTGAACATCCTCTGACAACTGTGGCTGAGGGCACCTCTCCCAACTGTTGTCGGATTTCTGTGGCTTGTGTGTGATTGCCACTTTCCACCAGTATACCCAAGGCCTTGCGGACTCTGAGGGAGAGCCACTTTCCACCGTTGCTTGGTGTGCACTGAAACCTGTGGGAGAGTTTCCCACAAGGACTTTGTGCCTTCTGTCTCTTGTGGGTGCTGGGCATTTAGCACTGCAGTCAACATGTAGTTTTTCCTATGAGAGAGTGTCCCATTCCCTCCTGTGATTACAGTACACAGAGTGCTGTGTGGCAGTGCCCCATTTCCCAGCAGTGCTCAATGTCATCTGATTCCTGTAAGAAAGCATTCCTCTCCTGGCTTTTCTCAGGCTTCTTTATGTCCCCTGTGTGATTACCCTATTCCAAAATTTCTCAGATGTCTTTGTGTCCTGTGGGTGAATGCCTCTTTCCATCTGCACTCTGTGTCTTCTCACTTTTTTCATGGTAATCCTTTATCACCAGTGCTCAGCTCCTTTGAGTCCATTTGTTTATGCCCCTTTCCCAACAAATGTCATTTTCCAGTGAGTTTTGTAGTGAACACTATGTTCAGAGTACTTGTCAGTGTCCTTGGTACTTTGTGTTAGTCCTCCTTTTCAAGGAATTCTCAGTGTCATTCCGTCTCCTGGTTTAATGCCTCTTTCCTCCCAGTGCTCAGTGCCACTGAATGTTGTGGGAAAGCACCTGTCTTTGTCACCAGGAATTATTCTTAATTTCCCCTTTGCCTTTGCACAGTCCCTGGGATTATGTAGCTGATATTCATTTTTAAGTAGCAAGTGGTTCTTTTTTGTGTTCTTTTTGAGCACTCTGAGATGTGAAGGACACTTATCATCCATTTCTCTCTTACTGCTTGAGGCCTTCAGTTTGTGTCCCTTTTTCACTACTACCTATGTCCCTTTGATTTTCTACACAGTTCTGCTTTCAAAAATGCAAGTTTCTCTGGATAGGAAGACAGACAATGTACAAGTAGGGAAATATATAAAAAATGCCTGCCTATTTTTTGAGGAGTAAAAGAAGAAGGTAGGAAGTTGAAAATGTTCAAGGTGCTGGAGCAGTGGCTCAGTTCTAATGGTGCTTGAGTGGTCTGCGCATACACATGGGTGCAAATACCAGCACAATGTGTAAGAGCAAAAAAAGCCACATAAAAATAAAAAAAATTATTTTACCTTTCCCTTTCTCTCCTACTCTGTCCCTCTCTCCCTTTAAAAAAAGAAAGATATGTTTCCTGATAGATAAATGAAACTTTGCTGGCAGGAAAGAGTGTGTTCCTGATAGACATCTGACATAGAATGGTGAAAGAGACATTGCAGTTCTGTAGGGAAGAAGAATTCAGGGCAGAGGAAACAGTAAGTGCAAAACCCATGTGGTAGATTCTGAAGTGCTGGAGTGAGTGGTCAGCATTACCAGGGCAGAAAGAGCAGAAGGAAAGTGTAGGCATTGGAGCCAGTGCCAGTTACAGGAAGCTGAGTTTGTAGTTGCAAGCAAGCATGACTTTATTCTGAGATGAGAAGTTTTACTTCTCAGTTATTTTTCAGCACAGTCATTTTCTTCAGGGTGTTAACTAAAATATTTGATTCCTAAATCATCCCAGAAAATAATCTATAGTGCTGAAAATAAGATGATAAAGAGGAAAAGGAGGGTGTCTTTCAAATACACTAATTCTTGCACTATACTGTCTGTTTGAAAGAAGAGTAGGCAAACCATTTACAAATAGCACTCTGCTGCAGATGTAGACAGAAAGGGAAAAATGTGACAAGAACTCAAATTAGATAGGGGTTCATTTGGGAGAATGCCAGGGCTTTTCTTTTTTGGGAGAGCTTTGATTGCTGCTTCAATTTCATTTTCTGTGATAGGTTGGTTGAGATTTTCAATGTCCTCCTGTGTTAAATTGGGGATGTTATGTGTGTTCAAAAACCTGTCCATGTCCTCCAGGTTATCAAATTTGGTAGAGTATAAATTTTTAAAATAGGTTCTGATAATCTTCTGAATCTTGGAAGGGTCTGTGGTGATATTCCCATTTTCGTCTCTGATTTTGTTGATTTGCTTCATTTCGATCTTCCTTTTAGTGAGTTTGGCAAGGGGTCTGTCGATTTTGTTCACTCTTTCAAAAAAACAACTTTTGGATTTGTTAATAGATTGAATAGCTTTTTTGTTCTCAATTTCATTGATTTCAGCTCTGATTTTGGTGATTTCCTGTCTTCTGTTAGATTTAGGGTTGGATTGTTCCTTCTTTTGAAGTTGTTTGAGTTGAAGCATAAGGCTATTAATCTGCTCTCTTTCTAGATTTTTGATGTATGCACTCAGTGCTATAAATTTACCTCTTAAGAAAGCCTTCATACTTATCAGAGGTTTTGGTATGTTGTTTCCTCATTCTCGTTCAATTCCAAAAACTTCATGATCTCTGTTCTCATTTCCTCTTTTACTCATCGTTCGTTTAAGAGGTAATTATTCAATTTCCAAGTATTTGAATAGTTTCTATTGTTTCTCCTGTTGTTGACTGCTAAGATCATAGCGTTATGATCTGACAAAATACATGGGATTATATCCACTTTTTTTGTATTTGCTAAGATTATCCCGGTGAACTAGGATGTGGTCTATTTTAGAGAAGGATACATGGGCTGAAGAGAAGAAGGTAAATTCAGCTGTCTTGGGATGGAATATTCTGTAAATGTCTGTTAAGCCTGATTGTTTAATAGAGTTGTTCAGATTGTAGACATCTTTATTTATTTTTTGTTTTGAAGATCTGTCTATAGTTGATAGTGGTGTGTTGAAATCCCCCAGGATTATTGTATTGAGATCAATGAGGGGATTAATGTCCTTAAGTATTTTTTCCATATATTTGGGGGGGTTGTAATTAGGGGCATAAATGTTGATTATCATTATATCTTCTTGATGAACTGTCCCTTTTAGTATGATAAAGTGACCTCTTTGTCCTTTCTGACTAGTTTTAGATGGAAATTAATTTTGTCCGAAATTAGAATCGCTACACCAGCTTGCTTTTCTGGGCCACAGGCCTGGTAGACATTTTGCCAACCTTTCACTTTCAGCCTGTGTCTATTTTTGGATGCCAAATGCATCTCTTGCAGGCAACATATTGTTGGATTTTGTTTTTTGATCCATTGGGTCAGTCTGTGTCTTTTCATTGGGGCATTGAGACCATTCACATTCAAGGTTAGAATAGATATGGGAGGCTGGTTCACAGACTTTGTATTGATTACAGAGTTTTGAGTCATCTTGAAAGTCTGTTTTTGTATAGAGTGATAATTGATTCGGCCTAGTTTAAGGATTTAGCATATTGTTGGTATTATCTTCAGATTGGAGTACATCTTTGAGAATGCTTTGTAGAGCCGGGTTTGTGTTCATGTATCTTGCTAGCTTGAGTTTGTCATTGAAGCATTTAATTTCCCCTTTGTATTTGAAGCTGAGTTTTGCCGGATATATTATCTTTGGGTTGAAGTTGTTATTTTGTAACACTTGAAAGATATTGTTCCAAGCTCTTCTTGCCTTCATTGTTTGCTCTGAAAAATCCATAGTGATCTGAATTGGTTTGCCTCTCAATGTGATTTGGGGCTTTTCTCTAGCAGCTTTTAGAATTCTCTCTTTGGTTTCTCTGTTATTCATTTTGTATATAATATGTCTTGGCGAGCTTCTTAATTGATTAGGTCTATTTGGAGTTCTGTAAGCATCTTGTATGTGATAATCCGGATCAATAGAAAAATGTGGGAACTTCTCACTTATGATTTCACTTAAAAGGTTCTTTAAACCTCTTGTTTGCTGTTCAGAGTTTTCTTCCAGGCCAATGATTCTCAAATTATTATGCCTCATCTCATCAAATATTACTTGAAAGTTCTGGTTATGTATTATAAGCTGTTTATTCCATTTATCATCTTTGATTTCTACATTGTTTAGCCTATCTTCACTATCCAATACTCATTCTTCAAGAGCTGATGTTCTGTTTTCAGTAGAGCAAGCTCTGGTGTTGGTTTCTTCCAGAGAGGATTTGATTGATTAACCGTGTTTTTCAATCCTGATATCTCTGCTACATCTCTTTTCAGAATTTCTATATCTTTGTATAGCTGGTCTCTCATTTCGTGGAACTGCACCCTTATTTCCCTGTAGAAGTTATCACTCATCTCTTGAAATTGTTGTCTAAACTCATTCCTTAATTCTCTCTCAACTCTTTGATTGCATTACTAATCATAATGCTGACACAATGCCTTTGATTTTCATCCAGGACTCCAGCCATGGGCTCCTTTTGTGGAGAGCTTTGGGGTTGAGGAAGTGAAATATTTCCCCTTTTCCTCATTTTCTGGGTTCAAGAGTGTGATTTGTACTTTGAGAAAAT
>PVKS010037027.1:0-18925 GCA_004027875.1 Aplodontia rufa
CTGCTTGTCACTGACCACAGTTGTATGAGGAGGGCAGCCCAGGTGAGATGATTTTGTCTGGCTTTGCTTGTGGGACTGGGGTGGGGCTGCTATGGCTTTGCTTCCCAGAGTGGCCACAACCACACTGTCACAACTCTTCTCCAGTGTGAGTATCTTAGAGATGTGACAGTCTGTGAGAATAGCAGACAGAAGGTCCACCCTGTCCACTGGAGGTTCCCGGAACTCCTGGTATAGGGCAGTGCTGTATGGCTTGAAGGTGTCCTCATCCTTGCTGTTTGTACTGGGGCCTGTAGAGCTGACCCTGGTGCAGCTCTGGGGGCCCCGAGCCTTGGCTGGCTGCACCTGCAATCTCTGAACTCTGGGCTGTCCCACTCTGGGATACAGAGGACTGGGGCTTCACCACAGGTCCCACCAACATCGTGCCTGCTGCCTTCAGAAACCTTCTGTACAGCCAAGTCACTGCTCATGATGAAGGAGCTCCCAGAGCCCTCCATAAAGCTGGTAGTCCTGAAAGAAGAAAAAGGACAAGACAGGTTTGAACCAGAAGGGCAGGAGGGTGTCTGAGCCCACACACCTGCTGGTGTGGGAGAAGAGCAGGGCTGAACCAGGAGGGCAGGGGCATCAGAGCCCATGCACCTGCTGGTGTGGGAGAAGGGAAGGGGCATCAGAGCCCACACACCTGTTGGTGTGGGACAAGGGCAGGGCTGAGCCAGGAGGGCAAGGGGCATCAGAACCCACACACCTGCTGTGTGGGAGAAGGGCAGGGCAGGTACAAGCCAAGAACAGAGGCAGTAGTGCTCAGAGCTTGAGGTCCTTATGGGTCTTGACCCATCTGAATAGAAGCTGGGAGGAATACGCAGCTACCAACTGTTTGTGGGGCATGGCCAGAGGCCCGGCTGTAGTACATCTGCCTCACGGACACTATGCATGCCTCAAGAGCTCTTTTATAGAAGTGAACCTTCTAGAGGAAAGTGCTAACCAGGGCAATGGCTGGGCAGCAACCTCAAGTAATAGGGTCTGAGCTAGGCAAGGCACTGTTAGCTTGTATCCTGCTAGTTGACTGGCTGAGGCCGAGGTCAGCCAGCATGGGCAACATAGTAAGCCCAACTTGAAATAAATAGCTAAGTAAAAGGAGACCAAAGATGAGGGCATGCCCCTGCCATGACAGCCAGTGATCCCCAACCTGGGACAAACTGTGACATCCATGGGCAGAAGCTTATCTTGCCCTGGCCACTGCAGGCTGTGGAATTGGACAGGGACCCAGCATTCAGCTGGCTCCTGTGAGATGATGCACGGAATGTTGTCACACAAGTCATGCAGTGAGTCATCCTGTGGTTATAACTTCCATCACATGAATTAGCAGTTTCTAGGCTACCAAGGAAATAGCAGGGCTTCTGACCTGGGCTGTGGGAACCCAATGGCTCCATGCTCCTCCTTGTCCACACAGTGGGATTAAAATGCAAGGAAGCATGTGCAGGCTGTGGGCTGTGCCTGTGAGAGAACAGGTGAGGCTGGAACAGACTAATTTTCAAGGCTGAGCACTGCTCCAGATATTTCCTGGAATGGGGCCAGCCACACGTGGCTCAGCGCTGGAAATGTGGCTGGCACAGCTGAGACTCTGGGTACTAAGTGCATGTACATTAACCAGGTTCACTATAAACAGCATACGTGGGTCACAGCCATGACAAGGAATGGCACAACTCTGGAGCAGGAGTAACAAACAACTAGTTTCACAGCCCAGGGAAGCCCCTCAGCTGACTCAGCATCCAGTCCTGAAACCCTAGTGACATGGGCTAGCATCCACACCCCAGGGCCAGCCCCACAGCTGAGTCAGCTTGCAGTCCTGAGACTCTATAGAGACATGGACCAGGATCCCCAGCCCAGACCAGCCCCTCAGCTGCATCTCCTTGCAGTTCTGAAACTCTAGTGACATGGACCAGGATCACCAGCTCAGGCCCAGCCCCTCAGTCCTGAAACTGTAGTTACATGGGCCAGGTTCCATAACCCATGGCAGACCCTCAGCTGCATCTCCTTGCAGTCCTGAGACTCTGGCCCCAATGCATCTCCAGAGCATCTAGAAAACAGAAACTTTGTCTGAACCCAGTGACTGCTTGCCAAGGCACTATGCAGACCATGTGAGTGAAAGATCAGCTTCTGTTGTGCACTTACCTGAAGACATCTCTACCACCACCTTCATGATTGCAAAGCAAGGATATGGAATATTCAGCCTCTGTGTGCCCCCAGAGCTTTTGAAAATCCCTGCCTTGTGATTTACCCTTCCTGGCTTATGGCACATCTTGAAGTGCAGGTGTAGGTGCTCCCCAGGTCCCAAGCACCCGGCGGGCTGCATGTGGCTCCTACCTTGTGCCTTTTGCTCCTCCTGGTGCATGTGAAGTTGCTCCCCAAGTGCCCTGAGGACCAGGTGGGTTATGGCCCCTACCTTGTGCCTTCTGTTCCTTCCTGGTGCATGTGGAGTTGCATATGGAAGTGCTCCCCAGACACCCTGAAGACCAGATGGGAAGCACGTGGCCCCTACTTTGTGCTTTGTGCTCCCTCCTGGTGCACATGGAGGTGCAGGTGGGGGTGTTCCTCAGGTGCTCTGGTGGACCAGGTAGGCAGTGGCTCCTTCCACACAGAGGGATCGCAGTTGAGCAGGGAGGGCTGGCTGCAGCAGTATGGGTTGGTGCTCCTTTGCTGACTGGAGCTGTTACGTTCAACTTGGGTAGGGTGGGGCTCCAGAGTGGCTGAGAAGATGCTTTCCAGAGAGTCTCTAGATGAAGAGGAAGGACAGGTGGAAAATGCCCCTGTGCTGGAGTCAGAGGAAGATCTGACAAGGTGCACAAGGCAACGTCCAGCAGTAGCTCTCTGCCCATCCCATCCCTGCTCCCTCTCCACCCTCCCTGCAGTCAGGTGGGCCCCTGCACATCCACCTCTTGCTGCCCTGGAGGAGCACAAGGAGGTGTGGCTTCCTGTGATCCAGGAGCCCCCCTTGCTCTGGCACACTGAGACCCCTGCCAGGACAACTCCACCAGTGCTGAGGGCTTTCCGGCAGGCATCAGCAACCTGGTCCTGAGCTATGTACTGCTGCTTCTGTGACCAGGCTCCTCCTGCCTACCTCTCCAAGCACCCATGAACAACAGAAGCAAACCCCACATGTGACATAGATTCATCATCTTTGTGCACATCCCCTGAGACCTCTTAGGGAAGAGCTATCTTTCCATACACAAATTCCCCATCAGGCCGTGCTACTGCAAGCTTTATATGCAGTATATGAGGACTTGGAAGGGGGCAGAGGAAAAAAAAGCATGCAGGGGTGGCCAGAAGGGATACAAGAGAGACAGACAGCTCAATGTGGGGTCATGCTCTGTTGTCTCAGGACTTGAGATGCTTAGGCAGGAGAATGCCAGAGCCCAGGATCTCGGGGCCAGCCTGGGCAACACAAGGACAGTCCATCTCAGAAATAGAAAAAGACAAAATTTCCCCAAAGAAAGACTCCCCCAGGGCTCAGCAGTTACAACACTTGCCTGGCATGTGCCAGGCCACAAGTTCAAACCCCAGTACCATGTACACAAAAAAGTGTTGGAGAAACAAAAGCTACATGAAAAACTAAGTAAAATTGATTTCATCTTTCTCTCTCTCAAAAAACTCAATTTGCCACAAACCTCATCCAGCTGAAAGCGAAATACAAGTGTTTTCATAGGTTCCTGTTAATCTCTTTGAAAAAATGCAAGGAAACACTATGTGTCTGCTGGAAGTCACATAACAAGGGTCTCAGAGGATGAAGGGACACAGGGACTCCTCTCCACAGACTAACTGTGACACATCTTTTGGGAAACACTGACTTGAGCAGCTGGGCCTAAGGGAGGAACCTGCACTGGGGGGAGCAGAAAGCACTTCACCCCTTTGCAGAGGGGGCATGCTCCAAAAGTATATACACAGGACACACAGGGTCAGTCTAGGTGCAGGACCCAGCAAATGTCCCCAAGGATGGTGACAATATGTGAGGGCTGAATGGGAGAATGGGAAGTGCTGGTTATACCAACAATAATCACAGGACACAACGGTCAGTCTAGCTGTGGACAGCAGCACAGGGCAGGGTTACGACAACACTAATCATAGAGCACGGACAGGGTCAGCCTCACTGCAGGAAACAGGAAGTACCCCCAAGGATGCTGACACCACGTGAGGGCTGAGGGGGGAGAAGGGAACATGGTGAGGTATACCAACAATAATCACAGAGCACACACAGGATTTAACTGCAAGACAGCAGCACAGGGCATGGACAGGAGAATTCCCCTAGGATAGTGACAGAAGGTGAGGGCTGAGGGGGAAAAGGAGACAAGTGCTGATTAAGTCAATAATAATCACAGAGGACACACAGAGTCTGTCTAGATGCAGGACAGCTGGACGTGGATGGTGTCTCTCAGGATGGTAACAGCTGATGAGGGCTGAGGGGGAGAAGGTGACGTGATGGAGCACATCAACAATAATCACAGGATACAAAGGGTGAGCCTGGCTGCAGGACAGGAGGTGACAGCAGGTGAGGGCTGAGGGGAAGAAGGTAACATGCTGGTAAGCGGAGGTGGTCTTGAGTTGTCTGAGAAGTCATCACATAATATCTGTTTTTCATCATGTCCTGCATCCCTGTTTCTGTTCTGGGCATAGCTAAGGTCAGGGGTCCTCCTGACATCTTGTCTCAGCTGGGCCCATCTCCCTGTGTATGCCTGTGTTCTCCTGCTGTGGCTGTAAACCGCAGATCTGGCAGATGATCTGCACCCACTTACTCATGTCCTCCTTTGTCCCTGCCACCAGGTAAGAGGTGCACTCCTTGGTCTTGACATCAAACACAAAGCCATCTGGCAGCCCTTCTTGTGGAAGATCACACCTCTGTGCACCTGCTCACAGAGATTCAGGTTGATTATCTGCAGGGGCTTCTTGGAGTGGTCTGGTTGAGGTATTCCAGGACACCTGGATCACCGTGCTGATGGCTGCTCCTCAGGACAAACCAGTGTCTCCTCCAGGCCTAAATCCCAGCAGGAAGGAGTAAGAAAAGGTGAGAAATTCAGTTATTCTAAAGCATATTCTGTTATATTTCACTGTGATGGGACCTCCCTATGTGGCACTGGCTGGGCTGGGCTGGAGCTTGTGATCCTCCTGCCTCTGCCTTCTGAACCGCTGGCAGGACAAGCATGGCCACTATGCCCAGTGTTTCAGGGCTGCTAACAGGTCACAGAGTTAGGGCTGGGAGTGTTGACCTACAGGTTACCCCTGACCACTGCCTTGTTTCTGACTTCCCCAGATTGTCTGGTGGCTTTAGAAACATTGGTAATGCATGTCTCTTACTGGCCACAGGTCTTATCACTGTCCAGATCAGGACCAAGCACTTCAGCTAACCAGGGCCTCAGGGAGAACTTGGATACAAGCACCTCCCAGGTGACGATCTCATTCCAAGATGGGGATCCCACCTCCTCTGAGCTCAGTGGCAGACCCGTGCTGCTTGTGCTTCTCACCAGCTCAGGAGAACATGGGGTCATGGGAACACCTGCTAAGGCATGGCTCCTTCCTGTCTGCCCACTGCACCACATGCATGTGCAGGCTTGGGCACACTGAGCACAGCTGTGCACCACTGAATGGAGAAGATCCTTGCACAATCATGCACTGTGGAACCTGCGTGTGGCCACGGTCCACTCCTACTGTGCTGCACTCACTTCCAGTGAGGACTGAGCTGCTATGCTGGAAACTGCACATGTGAGAGGTCTCCATGTGCCTCAGGGTGTGATGAGGCTGTTCTACCACCTTGCTGAGATCTCAGGATCTCTGCTTACCCGTAACTGAGGTCCACAGTACCCTGCTGCCCATCTTGCTGGTCTGTGGTATGCAGAACACCAGAAGCTCTTTACAGCCCTAAAGAACGGTAAGGCCAGAGATATCACTGTTCTTGCTTTAGATCCCAGGGACCTACAGCTCTTAATCATACCCCCTCAACCTCACCTTTTGCCCCACCCTCACTTCTCATTTCCAGGTGTCCTGGCCCATCACCACGACCATCCCCTCACATCTTCACTCCTCCTTCCATCTGGCAGAACCAACCCGGCCAAGTCTAATACTGTGCAAGCTGAAAACATCCTACCTCCAAGCTGACCACCACATATTGCCTTCAAGTGGGCCTTCAGATTACCCAAAAAGCCCAGCCCATTCATCCAATCCATGACTTCCACTTCTCAGTGGCCACAGTCCTGAACGTCTCAGTCTCCAGAAGTCTGACAGCTCCATCATGTTGCATCGGATATCATGAGAAAGATTGAGAAATCAGAAGGGTCAGGAGGATATCTGCACAGACTCCACCCCACACCAGCACACTCACACCTGCTGTGCCACATGAGGACAGGGGAGTATAGATGGCCTGCCCAGCTGAGGCCAGCCTCTCTTGCATGTTGCTACCTCTGGCCTTAACAGGAACAACACTACATCAATTCGTCTGAAGTAGGCTCTTCCCTCCCCATAAGGATCATCCCCACCAGACACCAAACCTCTCCAAAAATTCTCCTTCCCAAGTCACCTCTTCCCTATACTCAAGGACCTTCCCCACCAAATATCAAACATCTGCAATCTTAGAAGACAACAGAGGCTGGATCTGAGGTCACACCCCCTCCAGCTATGGCACAGTTTCTATTAGTTTTCACAGTCAATCTCAGAGTTCTCTACACTGCCAGTCCTCTGAATGACAAAGAAGTTGCCATCATATACAAAGCTGTGGAAATTCTCCAGCCAGTGGCCATGCCTTTCAGAACATGGAGGCACTCTGGTAAAGGCAAACAGAGGACTTGCCTCCAGCAGACCTGCCTTGTGGACTGGGCAGAGGATGTCTCTGTCTAGAAGGAACAATGGGAGGCAAGACTAGAGGATGTTAGCAGGAAGAAAATGCCCAGCAATCCAAAGCATAGGTGGACAGGACAGCCTCTCCTGCTACTGCAGTCTCCTAACCATGTCTGATGGAAGCAAACCAAACACTGTCTAGTGTGGGGAAACAGGGACAACATCTGGAATGAGAACAGATGGGGGGAGAGGGAGGTGGCACAAATGATGTGTGCAAGGTGATACCTGTGAGCAACCACTGCAGAGATCTAGACATGAACATCAATCAAAACTGAATGCTGAAATGTGTAGGAAAAATCCACAGGAGACAAAAATAGAAAAATAGCATAAGCCCAATAAATATGAACACTTCCTGGTACTAAAAAGAAAAGGCAAAGATCATTGATATCTGGAAGGCAGCAGGGTCATTGGAACTGACCCTGCAGATGTCAAAGGATATTAAGGGGCAGCATGGGAACTCTGCACACACAGATTTGACAGCTCAGATAAAACTGCCCAATTCCTTGAAAACCATAAGCTATTGCAGTTCACCAAATGTGAAACAGATCATTTTAATAACCCAATAATTGTCACACAAATTGATCACATAAGTTTAAAAATTCCTAACAAAAACATTTTCAGACCTAGAGTTCTTTGGAGAATTCCACCAGATGTTTAAAAACCTACACTAAGCCCAGTGTGGTGGTGCGCACCTGTAATCCCAGTGACTTGGGAGGTGGAGGCAGGAGGTTCACAAATTCAAAGCCAGCCTCAGCAACTTAGTGAGACCCTATATCGAAATTTTAGAAAAAAGGGCCAAGAATGTGGCTCAGTGGTAGAGTACTCAGGTTCAATCTCCCACACCCAAAAATAACAAAAAGGGATACTTACATAAATTCTACACCATCTTTCCCAGAAAATACCAGAGGAGAGACCATGTATCCAAATCCAGACAAGGACAATACAAACAAAAAATGTACAGGCTAATGTTCCTCATGAAAAAGACACAAAAACTTTTAGAATGATATTAGCAAACAGAATTCAGCAATACCCTAATACTAAATAGGTTTCATTCCTGAGATTCAAGCTTGTTTCAATGTTTGAAAATCAATCAATGCAAATCATCATATTAAGAGGTTTAAGAAGCCAGCACAGTGTTACATACCTGTGAACCCAGCGACTTGGGAGTCTGAGGGAAGTGGACAGCAAGTTTAAGGCCAGCCTCAGCAACTTAGTCCCTAAGCAACTTAATAAGAACCTGTCTCAAACTAAAATATATAAAAAAAAGGCTGGGGATGTTGCTCAGGGGCAAGACACCCCTGGGTTCAATCCCTGGTACCAACAAAATAGAGGCTTAAGAAATATGATGCAATCACATCAACTGAGGCAAACAAACATTAAACATAATTCAACATCTAATTATAGTAAAATCTTCCAGAAAAGTGGTGGGATCTTTCTCACTTGATAAAGAATGCCTACAGAACCCCACAGCTAACACTGTACTTCACAGGAAAGACAGAATGCTTTCCCCTAATACTGGGACCAAGGCAAGGATATCAACTCTTAGCAATCTTACTCAAGCTGGGCACATGCCAGTCATCCCAGTGACCTGGGAGTCTGAAGCACGAGAATGGTAAGTTCAAGTCCAGCAACAAAACAAGACCCTTACCCAAATAAAATAAATAAATATAAAGGGTTGGCTGTGTAATTCACTGGTACAACACCACTGAGTTCAATCTCCAGTTCTGTCCCCCTAAATACAAATTGAATTCAACAATTAACGGAAAGATCGAGCCAATGAACAAGGAAAGAAAAAAATGAGAAGGCCTACAGATTGCAAATGTCAGATTGTCTACTTGGAATAGTCCAGAGTTTTCCTCCCCACAAAAATATGTAAGTTTAGCAAGATCACAAGAAATAAGATACACAAAATCCTTCAGCTAACATTAAACTTCTGTAATGCAAACATACAGAAATCAATTACATCTCCACATCTTAGTATGTGGACACCAAGATTAAAAATATAATGCTTTTACAATTGTTAGAGAAACACCTGTAATCTCAGAGGTACTCAGGAGCTGAGACAAGGGGATCAGAAGAGTGAGGCCACCCTGGGCAACAGTGGGTCACATCTTTTTCTAAAAAGGAATGGAGCTGGAGAAGTGGCTCAGTGGTAGAGCATTTGCCTGGCCCGCATGAGGACAGGGGTTTGATCCCCAGAACCACATACACAACTTAGTGGAGGAAAAGAAACACACACACACACACACACACACACACACAAACACACAAAATTAACATCCATATTTTTTAAAGGAAAGAATGAATCCTCAGGTGGAAATAAAACAAACTGTGAGCCAGGTGTGGTGGCACATGGCTATAATCCTAGTGACTTGGGAGATTGAGGCAGGAGGATTTCAAGTTCAAGACCAGCCTCAGCAACTTAGCAAGACCCTAAGTAACTTAGTGTGATCCTGTCTCAAAAAATAAAAGGGGGAGTGCTGCAGACATGTCTCAGCATAGAGTGCTTGCCTGGCATACAATGACCCAGGTCTGATCCCCAGCACCATATACACAATTAAGTGGAGGAAAGACAAAGACCAGATGAAAAAATAAAATCAACTCTCTCAAAGGTAAGGGTGGGCTCTGTGGTTAAGCACCCCGGGATTCTGTGAAAACATGTAATACAGGATTTGTATGCTGAAAGCTGCCCAAAACTAATGAAAGAAATCAAGGGCTGTAAATCAATATAGAAAAAATAAATGCATGGACTAGGACACCCAGCAGAGCAGACATCACCTTTACAAACCTATGAAGAGGTCTACTGAAAATCTCATCCAAATCACAAGATCATGATCAACTCTGTACTGAACAGCAAAAGAAGCACAGCAGCTAAAACAGTTGGAGGAAGAAGAATCACCTGGGGGCACCAATCCACCACACGTCCAGACTCATCACTGGCCGCAGTCATGAACACCATGTGCTAAAATGCAGAGGGAGACCTGAGAACAATGGACTCACAGAAATGGGCCAGCTGACTGTCCACACAGCTGGGAGAGTAATTGATGCAAGGGTGGCCTTGTCAGTGGGTGGTGGTGCACAGCAAGCACTGTCCACTAAGCTACATCTCAACCTTATGTGAGAGTTTCTCCAAGTGCACCTGAAGGAAAGATGTGAGATGCATGGAGTGCTGGTTGGCTCCTCATCATGGTGGCCCAAACACCTAACTGAACAACTCAGGAGGAAAGGTTGGATTGAGCTCATGGTGTCAGGGGTCTCAGCTGCAGACACATCATGGTGGAGGGACAAGGCAGAGGGAAGCTGTTCAGCTCCAGGAAACTAGAGGCAGTGAGAGAAATAGAAAGCAACCTCACCATCCCCAGACCACATTCTCACCCACTTTCTCCAGTCCTGCTCCACCTGCCTTTCATTTCCACCACCGCCCAGTATGTCCATCCAAGCTACTGACAAAGCACTCGTAATCCAGCCTTTTATCCCCTAAAAAGAGCTGCACTGCATGGTACGCAAGCTTTGGGGACATGACATTTAGGAAAATGAAATAAATCAAATAGGGGAATCTTTGGGATGTGAGGTTAAGCACAGTTTTCACAGATTTGATAAAAACATACCATCTAGAAAAGGAAAGAGTGAGAAACTGATAAATTTCTGCTCAGTGAAAGCCCTGGTTCAGTGACACCAAGACAAATTACAGGCTGAGAAAATGCAAGCTGGGCACAGGGGTGCACGATTGAAATCCCAGCAGCTTGGGAGGCTGAGCTGCAGGATTTCAATTTCAAAGTCAGCATCAGCAACTCAGTGAGACCCTCAGAAACTTAGCAAAACTGTCTCAAAACCCAACAAACAAAAAAGGCCTGTGGATGTAGATCAGTGATAAAGCCTCTGTGGGTTTAATCTCTAGTACCCCTCCCATCAAAAAGAAAAAAATAAAGAAAAATTGTGAATCACATTTTGAGCAAAGGCCCTGTATCTGGAATATGTAAGGTATTCTCAAAACTCCACATCAATGAAAATAAACATTCCTTACAAAAGCAGGTAAAAGACTTGAGACTTTACCAAAGAGGATGTAATCACAAGAAAGGTGTTCAACATCTTTAGCCATCAGGGATTCCTGCAGTAAGATGAGGGGGCAAATGGTCAAAGGAGGAGACTGGTGTACCCACAGCCCAGGGTGCCACTCGGCAAAGAGAAAGCAAACTGTCAACAATGACGACAACTTGAATAAGTCCTAGAGACTTACAGTGATAAAATCCAAAAGTTCACACAGTGCCCAAGTCCATGCATTTGACACCAGTGAAATGACCAAGTTACAGACATGGGGAACAGCTTTGTGGCTGCCATGGTGCAAGACGTGGTGGGGCTAAAGTGGGCACAGGGGACAATAGGGACATGAGAGGGGGCCCCTGAGGACAGGAGGCCCATGATGACAAGGCCACCAGAGTAGGCCACATAGAGGGCATGTGGGTTTCTCCACCATTCCTGACTTGGTGGAATCTATGATTACCTCAATAGTAAATTATTTAATTTTTTAAAGAGCTCAAGCTTCAGGACAAAGATGGCTGTGTGAAACTTGCTTCCTTGCTCACAGAGTGGAAAGGATCCAAATAGCAAGAGGGGGAGGGTGCAAGTACAGAGTCTGGCACAGAGAGCTCACCAGATGACTGTGAGCAGCAATCAGTGCTCAGCCTCAAAATATGGGGTGCAAAGCACAGAGCCCAGGGCATGGGGGTATAGGGACCAGTCAAGCATGGGATAGCAGGTGATAGGGAACACATGAGAAAATGCTCTATGTCACTAGTAATCAGAGAAATGGAAATGAAAACTACATTAAGATATCACCTCATTACACTCAGATTGGCAAAAATGAAGAAAACAAACAATAATAGATCCTGGAGGGGTTGTGGAGAGATAGTCACACTAGCACACTGTTGGTGGAATTGCAGACTGGTACAGCCCATCTGGAAAGCAGTGTGGAGAATCCTCAAAAAACAAGGGATGAACCCACAATATAATATTGCTATTCCTCTCCTGAGTATTTATCCAGGGGATTTAGAATCAGCACATTACAGTGACACAGTGAATTTGGTGTTCACAGCAGCTCAATTTACAATAGCTAAATAATGGAAACAACCCAGATGTCCCTCACTGGATGAATGGATCCAAAAACTGTGGTACATACATATCATGGAGTTTTACTCAGCAATTAGAAACAATGATATTGCAGCCTTTGAAGGTACATGGATGGCTATGGAAGAAATTATGCTGAGTGAAATAAGCATAACCCAGAGAACCAAGGGTTGAATGTCTTCACTCATCTGTGGAGGCTGGAGTTAGACCCTGGCCATTGAGAAAGGAGGTCTATTATCATGTTTTAAATCCGAATAAGTTGTAATGTCATACTAAGGCATTTGTAGAGATGTATTGAGAAGGAGGGGGGAGGGATAAGGATGGGTAATTGGGAGGGTCCTGGGGGTAAATCTAATTTTCAGAATTTATACGTATATATTATATTATTTCATTGGAAGTGTGTGTGCTTGCTCAACAAATAAATTTCTGAATAAAATAAATAAATTTTAAAACAAGAGAAAAAAGGAGAATTTCCACATTTTCCCCTGGCAGCACCACTGTCTGAGCAGGCAAGAGGCAAGGATGAGCTTAGCTCTGGGTCTGGTGAGTGTGTGCAAGGCAGGCACTCAGAGGTGTCATGCAGAGCTGGATATGTAGCAGGGCTGGAGTTTGAAACACACCCCTGGGATAGAGGCCTAACCATGCTTCAGCCTTCTGCTTGGGGTAAGGAGGTCAGTCTCATCTAGGAGACTCAGGAGAGGAAGGTAGAAGTGCACCCCAGCCCTTTCTCAAGGCAAGAGGGAGGCGGTTCAAGAAAGCCAGTGACTACAGGGACCTTGCTGCAAAAAGACATATTGGCAATGAATGAAAAATTGCCCTCAGGTTTTGGTGATGTGGGTGTCCCTGGTGGGAACAGCTTTGGAAGCTGGTTGAAGAGAAGGAAGCATGGGGACAGGAGGGGCTGAGGCCCCAAAGAGAAAAGGGAAGGTGCACTGAGCAGAGGCAGAGCTTCCTGGCCAGAAGGTCAGCAGGCTCCAGGAAGACGGAGAGATCTATGTCCTGGGACCCATGCACTGGAGCAGCATCAGCTCCAGAGAAACTGGGGAGGAACCGCACAGGTGTCCAAGAATTTGGACACATGGTGTTCACTAAGGTCTTCCTCTTGAAGGAGACTGTGAGATGAGCTAGAGGGGAAGGGCTGCATCCACTTGGACTGATTTATCTCACGCCCACCACCTAACCCGGAGCCTGGGTATAGCTACTATATACATACATCTGACATTCTCCAGTCTAGCTCCTGTGGAAGGTACTGCCCATATTTCTTTCCTTGAATCTTTAGATTAGTACACCACAAAGGTACAGCCTGGTCTGCAGGTCAACTTCTGCTGACTGCTGGAAGCAGGAGACTCCAGGGGCATGGCGGGAGGCCATAGGTTCATCACACTTAGGGCCAGGTCCCCGCACGCCCTGCAGCTTGTGCTTCCATGATGACTACCAGCCCCCTACACTGGAAGGTCACCCTCTTGGGTCTCCAAAATGTCCAGCACAAATTCTTGAAACCAGTGGAGCTTGCAGGGAGACATACTGTACAGAGTTCGCTGAGAAGACTTCTGGGTCCCAACCTGCCGCTTGTTGTGGTTTGGTGGCCACACCCAATAGCACTCACACAAAGTCGCAACTTGTTCTAGGTGGGCGATTTCTTCAGCCAGCCAGAATGCATCACCCTGCCGCTGCTCATGGTGCCCCTAGTAATTGCGGGTCCTGGTTGGTGTGGGGCGAGGATGGGCGCGCACCCCTGAGTGCACGACTTGACTCCCACAGCTATCACACTCCCCTCCTTCACTCCAAGGCGCACAGCGGTGACCCCCCAGGCAGAGGTGGGAGGATGCTGAAGGCCCCCTCCAGGGCGCGCCTAGCAGGGAGGAGTGAAGGGGAGGGGCAGCGCCCCCAAGGCAGATGGAGTTTTCACGGAGGGTCCATTCCCAGAATATTGAGTTCTAGCTGGTGAGGATCCAACTCCAGTTTCTTTTTTAAAGAGAGAAGAACAGTGAGCGAGAAAGAGAAACAATTTTTATTCAGTTTTTCATGTTGCTCTGTTTGCTCAGAGATTTATTTGCATACATGGTGCTGGGGTTTGAACTCGCGCACTCGAGCATGTTGGGTGAGCGCCTTAACGGCCAGAGCCACTGCTCCGGGCCCCCACTCCAATCAGTTTTAAAACTCCCTTCCTGAACTTGGCTTTCCCAGGCACCATGGGAGGGTCCAAGGTCTGCTCCCTTCACTGACTTTCTTCATAATCCAATGCCCAGCTGGTAGAATGAAACACCAGAACCCAAGGTTATAGCCTAACATTTTGCACACTGTCATCATCACCAGAAACCTGCTTTTGCCTTCTAGCTTGGATGGGTTCCACGCCCACCAACCCCTGCCCTGCCACATCAAAACCCAGGGATGTTTGAGTTCTTTTTAAAGAGAAAGATGGACAGTGTGTGAAAGGAGAATCAATTTTATTTAGGTTTTCATTGCTCCTACACTTCATTATGTACTGGGTGCTGGGGTATGAAACCCAGTCCTTGTGCATGCCAGGCAAGCACTGGAACCACTGACCCACCCTCCAGCCCACTCTTGAGATCTTTATAGGAACTGACATCATGTTCACAGTTCCACACTGATGCTTAGGGAGTAATCACAAGAAACAATGTGCATGTTTACTACAGATTAACTTTTTTCTTGAACATTTTAAGTCTAAGTTTGATTGAATATGAGGATGTGGAACATTCAGATAAGGAGGGCTCACTGAACCTTAAACCCCAAGAGACATAAATACCTAAACACTTAGAGGAAGCCAAGTCAGGAGCAGCGACCTCCGCTTAAGGGAAGCGGTGCTACTTCCTTCACCTCCCAGTGGGGTCGCAGCACCCAAGATTTGGCTGCAGCTGAGATTTGTGAGGCAGCCAGGTGCACACCCCTTCTTTCCCTAGAGCGGTCATCTTCTGCTTACCCCTGGGTGTTTATGCAAGTTGTTAAGTTCTGCCTTCTGCCCCAAGGGGTCTTACCCACTCCTCAGAAGATCTGGGTTATTTACAATTCCATGTGTAAACAGTCTTGAACAGTTACTGTGGCTCCAGACTTCTCGGCATCTCCTCCTCCTCTGGCTCTCCCACCAGAGGGCTAGTTTGAAATTAACCTCCATTTGCGATCTATTTTTGTATTTAGAGGGGCTAAAGTCCTGTGTTAGGAAAACACTCTTGTAATAAACACTGAGTCCCATCCAGTCACTCCCTCCTATTCCCAACTGACCAAATGAGACAAACACAGGTTGCAACAGTGAAGCTCTCTTTGTAACCAGTTGAGCTTTGTTTTCTGTCCTGAGTGCTTCCTGGCCCTGTGCCCCTACTGTGATACTCCCAGATTCTAAATCTTGGTTTTTAAACTTGTTTATGGTATCTAACCGTTCTTTCTTTTAACAGTGACTGTGAGGTTGGAACCAAAAGTTTACTAATTTTGACATAATAGTGTTTTATATATATATATTTTCATGCTTAAGAAATTTAATAACAAAACTGTTATCAGAGCATATTATGGTTTTTATGATTTGCCTTTAAAACATAAGTAATCATTAATTTGAATGGAGAATACAAAAATTTAACTTCAACCAAATCTTATGAAAATAAAAATCCAAATCATATGAAAACTAAAAATCTCACCATTAGCTTTTATAAATCCTGAAGGAAATAAAACCTTGATGTAGCAAACTACAGAAAATTACGTTGATAATAAGTCTCTAGTTTTTAAGTCCATTTCACAAAATTTGGCAAGTTTCATACTGAAGACCACGCTAGTAATATATTGCATGGTTTAAACTTTTAAATGCTTTTGTGCCAGGGACTGGATCCAGGGCCACCTGCATGCTACATAAGCACTCTACCACTGAGCTATACCCCAGCTCCTAATTTCAACATTTGAAAAAGTTCTGTGCATTTCAGCCAATACTGCCTTATCCACCATTGGCAGTTTCCAATTTTGTTTTAAGACTTTAAGTTACAGCCATTCAAAAAGTGTGTTTTTATTAAGCACATGCACCTGCAGTGCAGTTGAAACAATTTAAGGTAGAAATGGAGATTACAAAGGCCCCTGTGCAACAATTTGTTCTAAACTCAGCTTTAGTATTAACCCTGCATAAGATAATCTGCTTAGTGCTCTAATATTTAAAAACTGTACAAAAGGATTTATGAGAAATCTGGATTAAAAATGTACACAAACATTTCTTTGTTGCCTTTTCTATTTTTGAAGTTAGTCGCAACATTTTATTTAGCATTATTTTGAATCACTTTGTGACTGCCTGCTTTCTGGTCAAATTGTGTTCACAATACATCCTGTTTCCCTAGGTTGATGTTCCATAGTCCCAACAAAATTACAGAAAATTCATTTTTAAATTGTGTTACATTAATGGGTAAAGATTTTACTAGTTGTGTAATTTCATTTAAAGTATTACAACTAATGCAGTCATGCAGTTATTTTCAACGTTCCAGCTAACCATAAGTTGGCTGTCCTAGATAAAAATATTTTCACTGTCAGAAGACTTTAAATCTTGTTTAAAACATGAATAATGTGCAAAACCTTTTTGTAAATAGTATACTAATATAAAATCAAGAAAAATATGCTTCTAGGCAAAGTAAGAGCAAGATACTTCAGAAATCTCCTAAATTTAAAAAATAAAAATGTGGTCAAGAAACAAAAACCAGAAGACATTTCCTAAACACGGCACCAAATTCAGGAAAAATAAACCTTTATCTAAAGGACTGGACCAGGGCTGGTGCTGTGGCTCAGAGGTTTCAGTGCTTGCCTGGCAAGCACGAGGACCTGGGTTCAAACCCCAGCACCACGTACACAACTAAGTGTTGGTGCAACTAAGGCCATGTGAAAAACTAAATAAAGTTATGTCTCTCTTTCACTGTCCCTCTCTCTTTTTAATAAAATAAATAAAGGACTGGACCACATCCAAGATGGGTTTCTGATCCCCATAGCGCTGCTTGCTTCTCTGAGGCCAGTTCCCAAGGATTCTGTAGGGCCCACCAGCAAGGCAGCACTTGGTAACATTCACACTGGTGCCCTCCAAGGCAGAACACAGGGGGTCCTTCCTCAGGCTGCTGTGCAGGTGGCATGAGCTGAGACAGCACATTCTGATCCAGTCTCCAAGCACCCTGAAGAGAACTTGCTCACTCCCGTTCACTTTCCTTGGTGAACATGCAGCCTGTGACTCCTATGGCTTCTCACAGCCAGGGCTGTAGAGAATAACACTGGATGATACTACCCCACATCTCTGGGGTGCCTGGAGCAATGTCTGTCCTACGGCTCCTAGAGGCCTTGATGGAGAAGGCTGGGCACCAAAGGAGCCCACAGCTCTCACCAGCCTCTGCTGAGTCACCTGCATGGGCAGGACACAGCCTACACTACTGCCAATTTCAAGGGTTACTGGAAGAAATAAAACCCACAGCTTAAAGAGGGCATTGTGCAGAGCACTGTACAGGCAAGGGCTGGATTACAAAATCCAGGGTTCTTCCGCTACAAATAAATTATGTGGCCAGAAGCTTTGAGCCTTCCATGGAGAGGGCCTGGCAGTAGAAAGTGGGATTGCACTACCCAGAATCTGCTGCAGTGCCTGGTGAAACTGTGGCCTGCAGCTCCCTAGATACATTGTGGTGAGGGCTGCACAGAAGGGTGGAGTATGCTGCCTGATCCTCATAGGTGCCTGGTGAGCATGTGGCCTTCTGCTCCCTGGATCCTCTGGAGTAAAGGTTGCACAGGAAAGATGAATAAAATATGTAGAATTCTCTGAGGTACCTGGTCAGCTTGTGGCCAACAGTTCCCTGTAGTCTCAGGGCTGCATGGCCCAGAATCCACAGGGGTGCCTTTTGGGCATTTTTAGGTAGATCACAGGTTCTCTGGGTTAGGGCACCCAGTAGGGACAAGACCCAGGATCCTCATGCGTACGTGGTGTGCAGATGGCCCTCAGCTCCCAGGCTGTGGGTGAGTGCTCCATGTAACGATGGGTTACACTACTCAGTATCTCTATGGGTGCCTGGCAAACAGGTGGCCTGAAGTTCCGAGGATCCTCTGTGTAAGAGCTGTACAGGAAGGATGGAGAACCCTTTCCAGACTCCTCAGGGCTGCCTGGTGAGCATGGGTCCTATGGTTCCCAGGAGCCTCTGGGTGAGGGTTATACAGGAAGGATGGAGAATCCTTTCCAGACTCCTCAGAGCTGCCTGGTGAGCATGGGTCCTGTGGTTCCCAGGAGCCTCTGGGTGAGGACTCTACAGGAAAGATGAAGAACCCTTCCAATACTCCTCAGGGCTGCCTGGTGAGCTTGAGGCATGCAACAGCAAGGAACTTCTAGATGAGGGAAGTACAGGAATGAGTACACTGCAAAGTAATCATCAAGTAAGCCTGGTGAGCACATAGCCTGCAATTCCCAGGAGCCTCAGGGGTAAGGGCTGCAGAAGAAGGTTGGACTGCACTACCCAGGATCCTCAGGGGTGCCTGGTGACCATGTGGCCTGTAGCTGCAAGGAACCTCTAGGTGAGGGTGGCACTGGAAGGAAGCACTACCCTGCCTAGTGACCTCCAGAAACCTAAAATTGCCTCATTTTCATCTGCTGCTAGGCCTGGTCTTAAGACAAACTCTCTAATAAAAAAAATTCTGACTGCCAGAAGAAAGTATAAACTTTAATACCATTTTGCACCTTACTTAATTTTACAATGTATCCATACCTGACCTGATGACCAGCTGGGGACATTAAAAATGGTCTCTGAAAGGAAATATAAACTTCATAGTTTATAGACTGGTTTCACAAAAGGGAGAGAGATAGTACTACTGCATCATTTGGACTTAAAAGCCCTTCATGAAAGCTTTCAGTTTAGCATGGTCAAAACTCCCTGACTTCTACCTCTGGGAATGACACCAGTGGAGAGAGAGAAAAATATGA
>PVKS010037028.1:0-18930 GCA_004027875.1 Aplodontia rufa
CAAAAGGCTTTGAATTCTAAACAAAGGTGGTCAGATTTTCATCTCATGCCAATGAGGAACCATCAGTAGATTTTGTGAAAGAGGAAGGGATGGCGAAAGCAATGTTTAAAAGAGACTAACTTGAGCAGAGTGTGGTGGCACACACCTGTAATCCCAGAGGCTCAGGGGGCTGAGGCAAAAGGATCACAAGTTCAAAGCTAGCCTCAGCAACTTAGAGAGGCCCTAAGCAACTTGGTAGGACCCTGTCTCAAAATAAAAGTAAAAGGGGTTGGGATGTAGCTCAATGGTAAAATACCCTGGGTTCAATACCTAGTACCAAAAGACAGAGGGCAAAGAAAGAGAAGCTCACTTGATTAAAATGTAGGCACCAATTGCTAGATATTTCATATAATTAAGACATGAATTGTATTAGTTTTTCTTTGTTTCTGTTGTTGTAGTAGGAATCAAACCCAGGTCCTTATTGTGGCAAGCAGTAGCCTAGCACCATGCTGATCTACTCTTCTACCCCTACAATTTTTTTTAAAAAAGGGAAAAATGCAACAGTTATTTAAAAGGAGAAATTCTAGATATTGTGATTGGTGAAATTTGGAGACAGAAGAAAGGGAGAAATCCAAAATTATGTCCGGATTTGAGATGGAATGACCAGAATAATGATTATGATGTTAACAGATATAAAGAGATGTGGGGAGAAAAGATGAGACTACCCATCGTCACCCAATGGAGTTGAATTGACAGTCGGAAACCTCAGGGTAGATGGTGTCTCACAAAATCGTATGCCCAGCCCTGATCACCCATCCAAACATCAGATTTTTATGGCTTCTGAGTATCTCCCATAAGAGATCTCAAAGGCACCTCAAACTCCAGCTGTCCAAAGTGGAACTCATCATCCTCCTCTCAAAATGGTCACCTTCAAGTTTCCCTAATGTGGTAGATACACCACCTCCATTCATTCAGAATCCCCAGAATCCTAAGAGCCAAACTTCATGACTTCCACTGAGTCCTACCATCCTTTCTAGTCTATCACCAAGGACTATATGAAGTCTGCTTCTCAACTCTTTCTGCCTGTGGTTCATCTCCATCTCTGGTCCATCTCAATCTACCAACCTACCATCATCACTTCTCCTTGGAACGCTTTCCAGCCATATTCTGATCCTCTTGTCTACGTCACATTCATGATATTTTCACAATAAATTTTTTATTTAAAAACATTTCAATAATATCCATTGACTGTAAAGATGGAGTCACCGGGACTACACAGGGTCTTTTCCTTACCTCCCTCTCTGACTTCATTTCAGATGATGTTAGTTACGTTCTGTGCTGTTTCGCACTCTGGCCTTTGGTTATACGGCAGAATACACTCCACTACCCTGCCCTCTCCAACCTCTGAATCAGCCATTCTCCCCCAGTTAACTTCTCTCCCTTCCAGTCTGACATCCATAATCTCTTCCATTGGGACCTCCTTTGACCTCCTTGCCTAGTTTAATTCCCCTATCATGGCTTTCATGAAACCATATACCTACAGCCAAGAAAAAGCAGGGCCACACAAGCCTATGGAGAACAAAACAAGATATTAAAGCCCCATGCTTGCCCGCCAACTAAGGATGTTTTGTTCCTTCTTTCAAGGACAACAGATATACTTTCTGCAATAACAAGATAGGTAGCCAGCAAATGTTGAGACAAGCAAGATAACCCAGAGAGACAGGCAAGAATTCCAAGCAGCACCCTCTGGTAATCATTGTTACAGTCATGCTGGTCAAATGGTTTCATGGTTTTGGGCTCATTTTGACTCTGCTTGACAGTTCCAGTAATAAATAATGAGAATCAGAATATGAGGCTAGGAATTTGTACTATGAGATCTAGAGGACGGAGTGGTTGTGGGTCCCAGGCAGGAGGATCCGAAAAGAAAGATAAAATCCACTGGATTATCCCACCAGCCACCACCCCCAAGAGAGCACGTGTGGTCCAGAGCTCTGTACCCTGTAGTCAACTGGAAAGCCCTTGCCTTTTCCAAATTGCCACTACCAGCTCCACCACTGAGTCAGACAGGAGATAAGGTTGAGAGGCCACAGATGGCTTTCCAAAGGTTGTTCCCTAAGAGACAAGTCAGGGAAGCAAGAATGCGTTTACCTGTGTTAGAACATGGGGCCTCACTCAAAGTAGGCCTGGATCAATGTTTTCATACTGATGAATAAATAAGCAGTGCCTGAAACCAAGCCTGAGTGGTCCCCTCTGAATCAGATCCTGCACCTGTTCTCCAGCCTGCCCATTCCTTCCTCACCCAGACTTCCAGACCCCTCTGTGCCACTGTAGGCCAACAGTCCTAACGGAGAGCTCATATTCGGTCAACTCCCTGAGCAGACCCTGCCAGCGCTCCCGCTGCCTGTGCCAAGCAGACCTTCGAACCACCCAGGGACTGGGGATGAAGCTCAGGGGTAGAGTTCTGCCCTAGCATGCACAAGGCCCTGGGTTCAATGACCTGCACCTCAATAAGAAAAAGAAAGAACCAACCACTTGGGGTTCTTCTTAAACAGGTAGAATCATCCCTGATGAGTAAAGTGGAAGGTGAACTAATACTTCTTTCGTCCCTGTTCCACATCAAGCACTTTGCGTACAATATCTTTTTGATCCTTTCTCCGTTATTTCCATCACCATTGTAGATAGAAAATGAGGCCCTGAGACTCATAATTCGTCCAAGATCACACAGTGAGCAAAGGAATCAACTGTTGATTTGATGTCAAGACTATCAAATGCTCTATTGTAGCGTACAACCTCTGGTTTTCCAAATGACTTACCTGTGCATTCAACACCTTAGAAAGTAAGACTTCTCAAATGGATGCATTTGATTGTACGCAAAAAAAATGCACTGCACGCATGTATGAATATGTGACAAGGAACCCCACCATTATCTGCAACTGTAATGCACCAATTAAGACATAGAAAAAAATTAAACGTAGTAATAATACTTTAAAAGTCAAGATGGCTCTTGAAACACTTGCTGTGTTTGGATTTTTCAATAGTGGTGAACAGAGATAGTATTTAAGGATGGCAGCTCATTTGCTTTAGGCCTTTCTTATTCATTAGTGAACTTAAAGCTGTCAAGTACTGCTTAAGCGGTGTCTCACAAGTTCTACCACGGAGAATTGCATTTAGTTCTGAGTATTTTTAAAAACTGAGTGCTTCTTAATAAAATGCTATGTAGTTTGTAAGCAAATAAAACATCATGTTTAAAGCATTAATTCCATGATGACATTGCAGTTGGAAAATGTTGTCTGGACGGGACAGATTCTATCGAAGCTTCCTTTATGGCCTACTTTTGTGGATGTTCGAGGTATGCTCCATAAATAGTCTGTTTTGTGTTTATTTTGGATTTAACGTATTTTATTGTATTTTCAGCTTATTTATATCCATGCCATTTTTATTTCTATTTGATCTACGTTTCTTAGAGATGCATGTTAAAACATTTCCAATAATAGTTTTATAGGAGCAACATAGGACCCAGAAAAAAGGCAAGGGATCAGGGGACGGGAGGAGGGAGGTCGAGGGATGTATGTGAGGGGCTATGTTGAACAAATTATGTTGCTGAATTGTGTGCATCCAGGAGTAAGTGACAACTAATCCTGACCTTATATAAAACTATAATGCACTAATAAAAGTACATAAAAACATTTCCAATAATAATTTTTTACTTTTTTATATTTTTCCTATTTATTTGACATAGTTTAAGAGTATATTATGTGGGGTATTATGTTTATGAAGATTATATTGATTTTTCTACTGTTCCTGAAACAATTTTATGAAATGAAATGTACATTCAGAAAGCATATAAAGCTTACATGTGTATCTAAATCAACCCAGTATTCCAGGTTTTTCTTGATGTTCACCTCCTCCACCAAGCCTTCCATGTGTCTCGTGCTTCTCAGGAATCAGGCTGCTCATTTCTGTGTCTAACACTGTCATTCATCACACCTGGCCATCTCCAGCCCTTACCTTACACTTTCTGAGTCCTCCTGCACACGGGCTTTTTAACCTACCTACACTTACCAAGAAACCTCCCAAGACTTTGAACTGCAACTAAACAGTGGCAGAAGACTCCTTCCCTCACTCCTCTGGGTGGAACCTTCACCTCTCTCGTCCACACCTCAAAAAAAAAAAACAAACAAAAAAAAAAACAATTACCCTTAAGCCAGTTTCCACAGCCTTCTCTATGGTAATTATTTTCTTTACTAGATTGCGGCTCCTTGAAGGTGGACTGGGGGTTTCTCATCACTGTTGATTAGATACGAGGTCTATGGTACGTGCTCAATCACTATTTTAAAGAAATGAATATAAAAGAAATGAATAAAATCTCTCTCTTTTTGTACCAGGGATTAATCCCAGGGGTGCTTAATCACTGAGACACATCCCTAGCCCTTTTTGTTATTGTTTATTTTTTTAAGAGAGAAGGACAGTGAGAGAGAGAGAGAATCAATTTTATTTAGTTTTCCATTCGGCCTTCATTGCTCCAACACTTTGTTGTATGTGGTGCTGGGGTTCGAACCCATATCTTCACACATGCCAGGCAAGCATCGCAACTGCTGAGCCACTGCTCCAGCCCTGTTGTTTTTTTTATTTTAAGACAGGCTCTCACTAAGTTGCTTAGGGCCTAAGTTGCTGAGGCTGGTCTCAAACTTATGATCCTCCTGCCTCAGCCTCCTGAGTTGCGTGGATTACAGAAGTAGGCCACCATGCCAGCTAGAACGCCTCTTTATTCTAACTGTGTTTCGCCAGTCAAGATAACTGGCATTTTTTCCCTTTAAAATGTCTCCTTGTGTTCATTCTTCTCCATTTTGGTTGCTACTTTACTTCAGGTCTTTATCACACCCGAATAGCTGCAGAAAGAGATGCAGAGGGGTGGGGTGGAGAGGAAGGAAGGAAGGGAGGGAGAGAGGGAGGGAGGAGAATGGCCCTGTGCTCAGACTCCCACCCCAGACCAAATAAATCAGAATTTCTGGGAAGGGAGTCAAGGACTGCATAATTTCTCGGTGTGCCACCAGGGTAGAGAACTGCCTGTTTGTTCCTATTTAATTTGATCAAACTTACCTCTAAACCTTAACACTAAGAATCAATTAATCTTTCTAAAACACAACTTTCAGTGCAGGTTCTACTCTTAAATCTTTTCTGCCAGAGACTCTGGATGATTTACGTAGTAGATGCTCAAAATCAGACTCATAAACAAAAGGAAGGACAAAAGGAATCAAACGACTTTCAAGGCCTGACAGTGATGGGACCTGTCCAGTATATTCTGCTACTTCTTCCAGCAGGTCCCTCTGCTGGTCTTCTCCTGGTGCCATACACATGCTGTGCTACTGTCTTTATTCTGGGCACCTGATATTTCCTTCTCCCTTCCCCGACACACAGCCTAAGCATCCTTCCTGGCCTTGCCCATAATTTAACTCCTCCTCCACAAAGACGAGGAGGACTGCTGCTCTCCTGCCTTTTGAAATTCCTGTGGTTGAAATAAGCGTGATGATTATAATGAATAATATTGGATTATATCCTGGAAACTTGCTAAGAGAGTAGATTTCAGGTGTTCTTACCACACACCCGAGAGACTGTCACTGTCAGGAAAAAGATATGTTAATTTGCTTGACTGTAGTAATCATTTCGCTGTGTATATCTATATCAAAACTTCATATTGCACACCTTAAGTATAAGCAATTATAAAAAGAAATAAGCCATTCAGATCAACCAAAATCCCACACGAGGGACTTGTCACCAACATCAGTTTAAGTATTTGTGTTTCCCAATAGCATGAAGGGTTCAAGGCAGTGCTGAAGATGCTCTACCTCCTCCCCCTAGCCTGGCGCCTCCAGGTGTGGAGAGGAGCTGATGTGCTAATTTACACTTTCTTAGAAAGGGGCCCATCAGCCCTACCCTCTCCTCTTGCAGATGAGGAAATGACCAAACAGGAGGTCTACCTGACTTAACCAGAGTCCCACAGCCAGCGGGTGGCAGAGCTCAAGACAGAAAGGACTCAAATCCCCTGCGCTCACAGCTGCTGTCCAGACACTCAGCCGTGTCTGTCCGTTCTTGTTTTGGGGGCTGCTCCTCAAGAGGGAGAGAAGGCCCTTTTCTCTCCCATGACTCATTTTGAGCTGCGTCTTCCCCACCGAGAGGTCACTCACCTGGTGTACTTAGTGATAGTCCCAGAGAACAGCACAGAAATTCAGACCCTGGGATTGTTTTCTGAAAATCTGTCCCCAAAGTATCATTCTTTGTGTGGGGGGGAAGAGGTTCTGGATTGGTTACTGACACACACCTCCATAACGGAATTTGTTAACCTGTGGGTTGGATGGAGGAAGCATCCATTTTAGATTGGCCAGGAAGAGGCTTCAACAGTGGCCTCAGAAAGTACAGTTTAAAAGGGGGAAAAAATAACACTTAATTAGAATGACCCTGTTGCCACCAATTTGGGGGAAAGCCAGTGCTTTGAGCCAATCTGAAGCTGGAATTGGCAGGGGAAAAGGTGCTTCTAGAAAGGCTCTGTCTGTTCTCCTTGCAGAAGCAGCTCCAAACAATAGCGACCCTGAGAATTCAGGCTAGGAGCATGTGGCAAGGAGAAGATTAGAATCCTGCGCTCCAGAAATACTGACTGTGTTGTCCCACGTCCTTGGCAGTCACTGAAACGATTTTCATTCCCGTGGGATGGAAAGATGCCAGGAATTTCCCCTGAATTTCTTGCTAGGCAAGACTACTGGCAGGATCTCTGGTGAAAGGAAGGAAAGAAAGGAGAACAGAAAGGGGTGAGCCATGCAGGTAGCTGCCAGCCCCATTTGCTGCAGTTGGTGGCCCAGACCAGCCAGGGACCAGCAGGGCTAGCCTCCTTCCCAGGCACAGCTGAAGGACACCAGCGACCAGGACAGCTGCTGATGGTGGGTCCTCTCATGTCCCGTGTGCTACCACACTGGGATCCTCCCTCTTATTTATACACTCACTCACGCCCAAAACCACTCTTCCTGTCCCCAGGAGAACAAAGATTTAGAGTTAGAGCCAGAGGATTCTGTAGCTTAAAATGGCTCCTGCTTACAAAAAAGAAAAAATTGGTTGAGAGAGCAAAGAAAACCATTCTCAACTCATTTACTACAGATACCCAAGCCACAAGAACTAGGCGCTGCTGTTTTCCAAGTATGTGACCTTGGGCACAGTGGACGTGGCTCCTGATTCCCACATCTATCAAATGAGGAGGGATCAAGCAAAATGGCCCTGTGGAAACAACCCTGATGGTGCTCCAGTCTTACGCTCAGGAAGTAGGAGATAAGACCGCACAGAAGGACCGCAGGCTTTCTCCCCAGATCTGGTACTTTTCTGCCCTACAGCCGCCTGACTCCCAGCCATGCCTTTCCTAGGGGCAGGCAGAGAAGGATTGTTGAGCCTTAAGGCTGGAGGAAAGGCTGTCACATCCCAAGAAGACGGACACTTCCAGACTCCCAGAAAGGACCTCTCTGTCCCTTTATCAGCGCCTCCCCCCAACAGAACAACAGTGAGCTGAATTCCAACACCATGTGCTTAAAGGCTACGTGGCTTTATACATACCATTTGAACGTCAAGCAATTAAGTAGGCCTCCCAGTACTCTTGAGTGTTTAAAAGCTGAGTTCCAATGTAAAATTCTATTAATTTGTTTTTCTGTTTTTCTTTCAGCTTAAATCATTTTTGGTAAAACACAAATATCCCAGCGGTGGAACATTCACACATAATCCCCTAGACAATAGCAACAGCTGAGATTTACTAAAATCAGGTGTCATTTTGTGGCTGGTTCAAAACCCACAAGGTGTGTGCAGTGTGCAGCTCCTCAAAGATGCAGGTCATCTGTCGCACACCCGGGGCATGGGAGGAGCCCACGACCCTTGTTTCTCTGACTTCTCATCCCCATTCCTAACCATTAGGCCACACTGCCGTTTGGTGGATGTTTATATCTGGTATCGATACATTTCTAATGCCTTTTCTGAAATTAGGTTTTGACAGAACAAGAAAGATAAGAAAGAACATCAGAGTGCATGGATTCAAGTCCCAGCACTCCCACTTTTCTACATGAAAGTGTGGGCAAGATTGCTTAACCTCTGTGAACTATAATGCCTCATCTGTAAGATTAGAATCACTGTACAATATTGCTCACAGGGTTGTTGTGAACAATGCATTTGAGTTCTTAATGGAACAATGCCTGATGAGCTCTCAATAAATATAAGGTTTCTTTGTTATAGTTCAGGACCCGAAAGATCAACGGGGCTCCTTGGGCAGCCTTGTTGCTGGTCAGCCCCTGAGGAAGCGGACATCTCCCCTAGCTGCCAGCTTCTTCAGCTCTCAGCGACCCTGAACATTCCCTACAGTTTTCAAGAAAAGAATATTTGATCCTCATTAAACTGTACTATAAAAGATCAGCTTCCATGCACATAGTGTGAATGTGTGGACAAGTTGGAGGATCATGCCCGTCCTTTAGGGTCGTATTACACGTTCCCCAGCAAACCTCAGGTGCCGACAATTATAGAATTCCATGAGGGAATGGTTAGAAAGACCTCAGTTAGTCACTGGGAACATCGGCAATCTTGATGTCCCTCTGAGTTGGGGTTCTGCTTAGCTGTGTGTGACACCAGTCAAAATAGTTTAAAAGACAAGTGATATTTTTTACCTTTCTGTCTTAAAAGCCAAAAGAAATGACCTCAGTTGTTTTCATTTATCTAAAACAAACTCCAGAAGGTAGAAAATTCCAATAGCATCCTACCTACTACTCTGAAAGCGCACCATGCTTTTCCGTGCCTCTAAGCCTTCGCTCTTGCCCTCAGAATGGGGTCATTTGCACGTCTCCATTTGAACACTTCACTTCTTTCAACGCATAAGATGTTGCTTATGCATTTGTCTCTCTATTGGATTATAGAGCTTTTAAGAAGAGAAGCATTTCCATGGCATCTTTGTGTCCCCTAGTCAATTGGTCAATAGAAGAACCCCGCTGGCCCTTCAAGTGTGACACAGACATATTTGCATGGCCATAAATGGTGGTCTTTCAACCCTTGTGACAAATGTCAAGCCACCTGACTCCCTTACTCTACACATCATTATAGATTGCAAATAACCAAGACATTGGCATGTATTGTGGTGACGAAGAGCAAGTTTGACAACTTGAAATGCTGCTTTTATTCTTTATTATTTAAGTGTATTGTTACTTTTGACGCAGTGCTTAATGATATTTATTGCTTCCTCTGCAAAGCGCAAGAAGCTGGCTCGCTCTCAAATTCAATATGGACCTCGAGAAAAGTGGTTAAGCGCCACGAGCCTTCGGTTTTCTGTTCACTGTAGTAAATTCCTCTTGTCGGTTTTGCCATTGCAGGTGGTAATCAAAGAACACGCAAAGACCCCTGAAGAATTTTATGGCATTCCAGCCAGGACAAGAGCCAAACTGGAGGAAAAGCAAGACTAAGCAATACAGAGAATCCTACACAAAGCTATTCCTAAAGAGAAGAAATGGTAAGACCAGCCAGCAAGTGGATTGGTTCTGATGCAACAGGGCAGAATTTTTAGAGGACTCCTTCCTTTATTTAAAAATAATTATTTTATTAGTCTGTTCAGTATTTGTGCAACAAAAGCTTTCTGGTATTACAGCTATAACACGGTAGCTATTCTCACAACGCCTTCCCTCTTACAAGCTCTCCTCTCCTTCCATTCTCTTTAAATCTTCTCCCATCTGACTTCTCGAAATTAATTTTTTTGTAGCCAGAGCTTCTGTTTTAGCCCAGTGGTTACTTTTGTGTCTCCTATTGCTTTCTTTAATAACCTTTAACGACCTAAGAAATAGTTGGCTGGGCTCCATTTTCCACTTCCTCCTCCAAGTCCAATGATATCACATCCTACACCCTGTGTTTACAAGCATCACAGAAGGCAGTGTTAATTCCCTTGGCCTTGTCTTCACTAAGGGATGCCTGGATTGTTGACAGGGCCAACAGAGTGTGCAAGTGCTTCTCTACATTGCTAAGAAATGACAAGCAATCGGGCCATCGTGAGAGCAGCCGCTTGAAGCCATGCATTCATTCCTGCATGTGTTTGCTTCCTGTTGCGGGTGCCTCCTAGCAGAGGGGCACCAGCTATGTGTTTTGCGGTGTACAGAGATGAGAAAGACAAAAGAACCTCCTGAAGGCGCCTCCATTCTGCAAACGGGTGCTCCAATCCACGTAGTGTGGGTTGCATGAACAAGGTGCCCCAAGAGAGGGACAAGGAGCTGTGGACGCTTAAAAGAGAGAGAGGCTATATCCCGTCAGGGAAGACTTGGTGGAGATCCAGGTCACTTCTGGGAATGGCGAGTTTGAAGTCAATGGGACGTTCAAGTTCAAGCACATGCAGTCTGTGGGACGGAAATAAGGAAGACAAGGATGAGTCGGAGGTAAAGAATCCAAAGCCACATTTGAGAGGGGTTGAACTCAGTTTCCTGATTCCTGTTTCAACTACTAGGCTGCTTCCACTACTTTGGCTTCCAGAGCTGGGTGCAGCTTGGGCTTTTAATCGCCCAGCAAAGAGACCTCCTAGTGCAGCTGTGATCCAGGACAGGGATTTCTACTTGGGAAAAATCTGCATTTGTTTTTTAAAGGAGTGAGATGGGTTTTGTTTGTTTTATTTCTACTGTTTTATTGATTTCCTCATTTTAAAAGCTTAGCTATGAAGTAGGTGTGCCCCAGAAGCTCTGGTGTGAAATCATGCAGGAATGTTAAGAGGTGAAATGATTAGATTAGAGAACTGTGATCTTATCAGTGGATTAATCCACTTGTATGGATTAACTGGGTGGTGACTACAGACAGGTAGGATGTGGCAGGGTGAGGTGGACCTCTGGGGTTTACATTTTGTCCTTGGTAAGCAGAGCACTCTCTGCTTCCTGATTGCTAAGTGCTGAGCTGATTTCTTCCACCAGGCCCTTCCACCAAGATGTCCTGGGGCCCAGAGTTATGGAGCTGGTCACCCTCTGAAACCATGAGCCAAACCAAACTTTTCCTTCTCTATGTGCAATAAAAAAAACTAAAGCAGTAATACAGAGTATTTTTAATCTTAAAAATATACTTAAAGCTGGGCACAGTGGCACAAGCTTGTAATCCCAGCAACTCAGGAGGCTGAGGCAGGAGGATTTCAAGTTCAAAACCTGCCTCAGCTACTTAGCAAGGTCCTAAGTAAGTAACTTAGTGAGAACCTTTTTCAAACTAAAAAAAAAAAGGGTCAGAAATGTGGCTCAGTGGTAAAGTGCCACTCAGTTCAATCTTTGGTACCAATTAAAAAAAAAAAGGTACAGGTTAAAAAAAAAAGCTGTATTCTCCACTACCCAGAGACAATATAGTATATATGTATGAACCAAACTTTTCTATTTAATTAATGCAAATTAATGTTTGCATATGAATTCTATTTTCTTTACTTGCATGATCTTTTTAATTTTTTTAAGTCGAGAGAGTGACAGTGAGAGAGAGAGCAAGAATGAATTTTATTTAGTTTTTCATGTGGTTCTCGTCACTCTGACACTTTATTGTGTTCGTGATGTTGGGGTTTAAACCCACATCCTCACACATACCCAACAAGCGCCATACCACTGAGCCACTGCTCCAGCCCCTGACTTGCATATCTTTAAAAAACAAAAATTAGATGATGTTTCACAGAGGTTTTGGTATTATTTCTTTCATACTAAATAATAGATGGTGGTCTCTTTGACTTCTGCATCCGTATCATTTTGGATTCCTATATTGTTTTCTGACCCTTAGCGATTGCAATTTATTTCCATTTGTGTACTACTTTTAGACAGTAGTTTGATAAACATCCTTGTGTGCATGTACTTGTGCATGCCTCTGGGCGTTGCTCCTTAATACGGTTGTACAGAAGTAGGATTACAGGGTCAAGAAATGTGTTTAACCACACTTGCATTCATCAGCCTTAGATGAAGTGTAACATCAAGTGGTTGAAACTTTGCCCCATTACACCCCTCTGTTAAGTGCAGCTCACCCATCATGTGCCACCTCTTCCCATCTGTACCCGTATCTTGACCCCTACTGTTGCAAGGGCTGAGTTGACTACCAGCTAATCATTGTAATCATTAGGATATTCTCTTTTATGGCTTTTAAAGTTATGACTCGTTTTCATGAAGATTGAAATGGCTTCCAGAATCAAAAAATGAACTTCATAACAAAGACAAGATAGGAAAACTATTATGAAGGTGACCCTTGACTGATACACTTCAAAAAAGATCATTATTTGCCCAGACGGAGGCATTAGGAATAAAGATCAGATAATCTGCCCATCTGCAGTGGGAGATATTCTGCATCTGTTATAAGCAGTCTTTTCATTTGAAACAGTCACCAGACTTTTCATTTCTACGATCTCCTGCCACTTTTCCCAAAATACCACCTATTGCCATTACAGAGAAAGAAAATGTTCCCTGCTAGCAAAGAAAGCTCATGTTTGGACCGGTTCTCCCGGCCGTGTTTACTGTGTTTATTGTGTTTATTGTGTGCTGTGTTTATTGCTCTGTTTATTGTGTGCTGACAATCCTTTGGCCTCTAAATTTGTTTCTGCGGTCTATTTCCAGAGTTGTTGCCACTCAGGACTGTGAGCCAATAATTACTAAATCCATTCATCCTAAACTCAACTGCATCAACTACCATATCACAAACCAAGCCTGCAAAGTCCACGTGTGGGACATGCATGGAAAGCTAAAGAATCTTGAGCGTGGGATTCTGGAATCTTAGGCCACATCCATACGTTTCTCTAAAGAAAAAAAAGTGTGACTTGTAAACATTGACTCAAAGTCTTACGAATCTGTGACCTTCACAAGGATACACAAGGGGAAAATAATCTTGAAAATTTGGTCTCAAAATATCAATGAGGCCTGTAATCCCAGCAGCTCAGGAGGCTGAAGCAGGAGGATTCACAAGTTCAAAGCCAGCCTCAGCAACTTAGTGAGGCCTTAAGTCCCTGTCTCAAAATATAAAAGAAAAAGGACTAGGGATGTGGCTTAGTGGTTAAATAGCACTGGTTTCAATCCCTGGTACCAAATAAATAAATAAATAAATATCAATGACTGTATGTAATTTTTAGGCACCATCTAAATGATTATATACTGACTTTTTCTTTCTGATAGCTTGATGTTGGAATAAGTGCCTTGCTGTTGTGAAATTTTATTTTCTATTACGCCCTTATACATAGTAGGCATTCAATGTTTATTAAAATGAACTAACTTTCATACACTTTGATCAATATCTTTCATACATGTTTATAATACCTAATAGCTGGAAAGTAATATTAACAGCGTGCATTTTCACAAATAACATTTGTTTTGTCTATGGAGAATGTAAAAGTAATACCAAAGGGACCGACCCTGAGGTGCCTGAGGTGAGTTATTAAATCCTGACTTTACTATAGCCAATACCAATTTTTATTTGCTTATTTTGGTACTGGAGATTGAACCCAAGGGTATTCTACTACTGCGCAACATTCCCAGCCTCTTTATTTATTTATTTAGAGGGAGAGAAAGGGTCTTACTAAGTTCGAAGTTGCAAGGCTAGCCTCGAAATTTCAATTCTCCTGCCTCAGCCTCCTGAGTCACCGAGATTACAGGTGTGCATCACCACACTGGCCCTACCAATTTGTGTTAATTTGTGCAACTCTTAGAAAGAAATAACCATTTGAAGAGCAGACGTAAACCAAGAAATTTGATATTAAATGACAGGAGTAATGGGATAACATATGTGAAATTATGGTTTCCTGGAGCTTCAGGAATAGTCAAAAGCTCTCCTACTAGAAAATAACTTCCTGAATTGAAAACCAATCAGATAAAGGTAAATTTCTATCTCAATTAAATCTCCTCCTAGACAGCCTATTCACTAAAGCAGTTTATTAAATGTTGTCATTTAATAAACATATGACCAATGGAAAAAAATAAAATAAGCTATTTTACCCAAATGAAATAAAGATTTCTTCTCAAAATGTTTGGGATTGCTGCTTTTCCTTTCCAATTGATCTGCCTCCTAGGAATCAAACTATACCAATCCATAAAATTAGTAACACAAAGAAATAAAGTGTACTCTCGTAATATGTAAATATCCTCTTCTATTCTCAGAAAAATAGTATGCAGGAAAGACAAGGAATTAAGAAACTATCATCTAAAATGGCTGAAATTTTTTGATTTTGTTTTTATTAGGAACCATATTCAAGCAGAGCCATTTTTCACTGCATGGCACTCTGCCCCTCCATTCAAAGCTTCCTCAAGAGCATATATACAAGCCAGGCATGGTGGCACACACCTGTAATCCCAGCAAATCGGGAGGCTGAGACAGGAGGATAGCGAATTCAAAGCCAGCCTCAGCAACTTAGTGAGGCCCTAAGCAACCTAACAAGACCCTGTCTCAAAATAAAAAAAAATAAAAAGGGCTGGGGATGTGGCTCAGTGGTCAAGTACACCTGGGTTCAATATCTGCTGTGTCCCTCACACACAAAAAAAAGAAAGAAAGAAAAAAAGCATGTATTTGCTGTCATACGTGTTCTCTGGGTAACTTCCCTGCGAGTGAAGATTCAGAACCAACATAGTTTACAATCTGTTTAGTATATAAAAATTCATTAAAAGACCTTCAGGCACTTCATAAGTGAAAAATGCTTTATTATTGTTTTAACAAAACAACTTTATAAATATGATCATAGCAATCTTTTGAAAGATAAGGTTCCTAAAGAAAGAATTAAAAATTTAAAAAGAGAGTGTGTGATCCAATGACCAACCCATCCATACTAAAAGTTCCAAGTCCTGGGAATCCCAACATGCAGACAACTGGTCACCCTCGCATCAGCAATCTGAGTGAAAATATCAGCTCAGAACGCTCCATTTAACTGAGTTAAGCAAGACTTTATTGAATGCGGAACTATGTATAAGGGAGTCTGTCAAGGCCCACGCAGGAGACAGCTCATACTGTCAAACTGAGTAATTTGAGAAGAGTTTCATTAAAACGCCATTTACAGAGGTGTGGACCTCATCAGAAAAACGCAGGAGATGTAGAGAAGTGTCCTGGGCTAGAACGTGGGCAGCCACGTGCACCTGACAAGGCAGGGGAGGCCGCCCAACCTGAATTCACCACAAGCCAGCAGGGAGGGAGCCCCGGATCTTCCCCCTGCCCCCAGCCTCCACACAAACACTAGTGCCTCCCAGGGGCCAAATCCATCCAGAAGACAGAGGAAAGGAGCCTGGTAAGGTGGTCTGCCCGCATCCCAGGCCACAGCACAAGGCAGAGAGCGGTGTGGAGGTGCCCAAAGAAGACCTAAGCCTGACACTGGGATAGTTCAAAACTAATGCAACATGTAGGTCTCGAGCGGGACATTACAGCACCATTGCTGTTTCCTTCACTTCCTTTCCAACATTCGAGCATGGACGGTGCATTCTTCTGGTCATTTTATCTTGATGTTCAACCCTCAGCTGTGGCTGTGGTGGAGCAGACACCTGGGTTTGGAACTTCACACTTTTGTAAATGGGCCCTGTGAATTGTCTTCATTGCTTTCAGAGCTCTTCAACACTTTCAGTCCACGTAAATCTTATAGTTGGCTCAATGATCTAGAGCATTTGCCTAGCATGCACAATGCCCTGGATTTCTTTCCCAGCATGGCATCCCAAGGAAAACAAAATAAAGGAAGGGCAGCTGGGGGTGTAGCTCATTGGCCAAAATGTGTCCAGTATGCATGAGGTTCTGGGTTTAATCCCCCAGCACTGCAAAGCTGAAAATAATAATAATAATAGGAAGAAGGGGGGGGGGAAGGAGGAGGAGGAGGGGGAGAAGAAGGAGGAGGAAGAGAAGAAGGAGGAGGAAGAATGAGAAGAAGAGGAAGAGGAGGAGGAAGAAGAATAGGAGGAGGAGGAGGAAGAAGAGGAGGAGGAGGAGGAGGAAGAAGGAAGAAGGAGAGGAAGAGGAAGAGGAGGAGGAGGAAGAAGAAGGAGAAGTAGGAGGAGGAAGAAGAAGGAGGAGGAGGAAGAAGAAGGAGGAGGAGGAGGAGGAAGAAGAAAGAAAGAGGAAGAAAGAAGAGGAAAGAGGTAGAAGAAGAAAAGAAAGAAGAGAAACGAAAAAAAAATCTCCTAGTTAACTAAAGCCTGGCCCCTGCTCTGAGCAACTTAAAATCTACGGGCAAATTAAAGGCATTATTTTAGGCACATACTGACACAATTCAATAGTAGCAAAACCTGACGGTCTAGGTCTGACTAGCTCTTGTAGAAGTGAACAAAAATCAGCATGTTGGCTATCTTTTTTTTTAAAGAGTAAGAGTGAGAGTCAATTTTATTTATTTTTTCATCTGGTTTTATTTTGCAGACACTTAGTTGTACATGTGGTGCTGGTGTTCAAAAACAGATCCTTGTGAATGCCAGGCAAGCGCTCTAACTCTGAGCCACCTCTCCAGCCCCAACACAGTGGTTTTCTATGCTTCCTGACCTGGTCTACTTTTGGTTAACTTAAAATTAACACACACATATATACATACATATACACACATATGTATAGAAACACATATATGCATGTATGTATATACATTTTAAGATATAAATATAGTAAGATACATAGATTTATATGTCTTAATCCTTTTTTTCAGTACTAGGGATTGAACACAGGAGTGCTCTATCCCTAAGGTACACACATACAGCTTTTAATTTTAATTTTGATATAGGATCTGACTAAGTTGCCCAGTTGGCCTTAAACTTGCCATCTTCCTGTCTCAGGCTCCCAAGGAGCTGATATTACAGACATGGGCCACTGCACCCCACTGTTTTGGTCTATTTTCTGTTGCTAATAACACAACACCACACACTGGATACGTTCTCAAGAAATCTATTCTGACTGCATGGGTCTGGTCCAAGGTCAAGGAACACACTGGTGATGGCTTTCTTGCAGACAGTGTCCTGAGGTGGTACAGGGTATCCCACAGTGAGAGAAAGAGCACACAAGACCTAGCCACGCCGGCTGTTACAGCAGACCTGCTCTCAAGATAACCCAGGAACCCATTAATCTATTAATCATATGATGGATTAGTCCATCCATGATGGCTGTTACGGTTTGGGTCTGGAATATGTTAAAGGCTTGGTCACTAGCCTGTTGTGCTATTCAGAGGTAGTGGACATTTTAGGAGGTGGGGATATAGCTCAGTGGTAAAATGCCTAGCGTGCCTGAGATCCTGGGTTCAATCCCTAGTGCCACAAAAAAGAGAGCGAGAGAGATGGGGTCTGGTGGGAGGTTTTAGATAATTGAATACAAGGGCTTGCAGGACCCTGGTCTGTTCTCTTCCTCTTCTTTACACCCCACTCACGAGGTGAGCCGTTTTACTCTATCACCCACCTCCCCATCATAATATACTGCTTTGCAATGGCCAATCAGATTGAAACCTCCAAAACTGTGAGCCAAAGTAAACTTTTTCTCTTTAAAAGTTGATTGTCGGGGCTGTAGCATGGCTCAGCAGTTAAGGCACTTGCCTGGCATGCGTGAGGATGCAGTTCAAACCCCAGCACCCACATACACAATGAAGTGTTAGAGCAACAAAACTCACATGAAAGGGGCTGGAGCGGTGGCTCAGCGGTTACAGCGCTTGCATGGCATGCACAAGTACACGGGTTCAAACCCCAGCACCCACGTACACAGTGAAGTATTGGAGCAACAAAACTCACATGAAAAACTAAACAAAATTGATTCTTTTTCTCTCTCCTTAAAAAAAGTTGATTATCTCAGATATGTGTTATAGTAACAGAAAGTTGACTAATACAAAGGCAGAGAAATCACTTCTTAAAAGTCCCACCTGCCCCACTTCTTAAGATAACGGCAATTAAATTTCAACATGTGTTTCAGAGTGGACAAACCATACTCAAACCATAGCATTATATTACCATGACAGTATTTTAGTCATGCTATTTGTTTATACGATTTCATGACTGAGCCTTTGTAAGAGTCCTGCATGTATTCCCTCCCTTTATAATTAAAAAAAAATGCCATCAGGGTACCCATAGCACTGTTGGATTCATCTGCAGTATCCTGCCCATTTCCATTCTGAAACCACTTGCTCTTATTTAAGATGGGCATCTCCATGCCTTTCCAAAATGCATCCATTCTTGTCAAAGCCAGAAACAAATGAACAAATATCCAAGCAGGCTTTAACGATTGATATAAGCTGTCTGCACCTTCTGACTCGCTAAGCCCCTACGTAAACTTTCAGAAGAAGCATTACAGGAAGTCATCACCCATGTGATCCCCAACACGGCCCCTAATATTATCCTTCCCACCACTATACATCCAATGTTTAAAGGTTATAAACTTCTAATAAATGTATCACAAAATCAGATTTCATTCTGATAGCCCTAATCTGCAGAAATTCTTCACAGTGCATCATTGTAGCGGCTGGTAGTTGATGGAAAAAACACACGTTTTCATGTGAAGGGTGCTTGTTATCTTCAGCAGGATTTTGATCTAGTACTCAGAGACCCCTTTTCTTCCACTGGAAAATGAGAGATACAATGGTACTCATTGGTTGTTGTAAGGATTAATATAATCTCCAAAAACTATGTACACTTTAAAATCAGGGTCCCCACCATAACTCTCTTCATCTTAGCCTGGTATGTATATATTTAGAAATATAGTTTCAGTAACTTTATGTTTAGTAACTTTACATTTTAATAACTTAAGAAATATATTTTCTATCAAATATCATAAAACTTCCAAATATATTGGCCCATTGCTACCTGCTTGATATAGTAGCCATTTGCAAATACAGGAATAAAGTAAGACAGAAATAACATTCCTTTAAACCAAATGTTTCCAAAGAAGCAGGAAGTTTTTATTTTGATGTGTAATCCAAATCAATAAGTAATGATGTCTATCAAGTGGCATGCACCCAGGTGAGGGAGATGGGGAACGATCTTAATATCT
>PVKS010037029.1:0-18967 GCA_004027875.1 Aplodontia rufa
CGATTTGTGGAAACCAAAGGAGACTGTGTGTGTGTGTGTGTGTGTGTGTGTGTGTGTGTATGTACCTGGAATATTCCTGAAGGAAGTGGAAGACAGGCTGTCCCTCTGTGAACCATGATTGAGATATTGGAGTATAGAGCAGAAGTGGTTTTAAAATTTTTATCATGAGCATTTATTACTTTTTCAATTAAAAATTTAATGAAAAAAGAAAAGAATAAGAACATTGTGCCCAAGGCACTATACTTTTTGGTCTAGTCTCCCCAATTTTCTCACACTCATCACCAAAGATAAACTACTTCCTCTCTCCCTCCAACACCCCCACCTCCTCACCTTGTCCTCCAAGTCACCATGATGTCCTTCAAAGCCAGATTGAGTTCCCCAGGTTACAAATGAAATGTGAGGCGAGGATTGGGGACAGAGGAGGGAGAACATCAAGAATTTTTCCCTGGCCCCAAACCAAGGCTGGGAGCAGCAGCAGGGGAAGAGTAGAGCACCTCAGGGTTCAAGTCTTGGTTGTGTGACCTTGGGCAAGCAGCTGAACTGTTTTGAACCTGTTTCCTCATCTAAAGGGAGGACTAATATTATACACTCAGGATTGTGAAGAGAAGCAAAATAAAAGTGAGAATACAGGAAGCGATACTTTGAAAGTTCTAGGAAACCCCAAGTGGATGCCTCCTGGGGGTGATCCCAGTCCTGCGCTTGGACTGTGCTGGTGGGTGGAGAACTTGGGTCTGAAGAGCATGACAGTACAGGGCTGGAGTCCAGGGTAACAGCAAGGATCCCCTAGAGCTTGTGGCCACTGTTACCCAGAATGAGGCACAAGGTCTGTGCACCTGCATTTTAGACTATAAAATAGAATTCACAAGACATAGAGTTAATAGACAAGGCTTTGCAATGCTTTAATTAATGATTGAAAATCGTTGTGCTACATCAAGAACTTCTTCAAATAAAAAAAATTAATTTAAAGGCTACAGAAACCCATGGTTTCTTGACTACTGATGCTGAACTAACAATGTAGCTCCGCTCAAAATCAACCCTTCTTGGCTCACACAACAAAACCATGGCAATAGTGTATGCTTAGAGGGAGAGAGGAATAAATACAAATGACAGTCATAACAGGTTGGAAGCCAGCCTATGGCCAAAGGACTGGGGAAGTGAACTGGGGGTGAAGCACAGGCACAGAAGGCGAATGGGCTCTGCACAGGCACATGGACGGGTTAGGAGCTTCCCAGGCCTGTGGCGGCTGGGACTGGGCCACCAAGCATAAACCTGGGAGGCCATAGCCTCATCACCACAATGCGTCATTCCCTTTCTGGACAGCATGATGAAGCAGGCAGAGGTGTCTTCCAGGCTGCAAAAAAAGAACAGCGTTGCTTAGAAGCCCACTGAGGTACATCTGCTGTGTCAAAACCATTCTCCATGCAGCCTTACAAAGATCAGTGATGCGGGCTGGAGCATTGGCTCAGCGGTTACGGCACTTGCCTGGCATGCACAAGTACACGAGTTCAAACCCCAGCACCACGTACACAACAAGGTCTCTGAGCAGCAAACGCCACATGAAAACCTATATAGATTCTCTCTTTCTCTCTCTCTTTCACTATCTGTCTCTCTTAAAAAGAAAAGAAAAAGATCAATAATGTTCAGTTTTCTTGGACCGAATTCAAAATTAAGAATTTTCTTTCTCTGGAATTGGTGTTACAGTGCTGTGTCGGTCCTGTACCTGAGTCCCAGCCTTGACATTCACTAACAAGGTGAACTTGAGCAAGTGAGTAAACTCTCTCTCATCTACAAAATGGGTACGACATCAAATTCTCTGAATTCCAAGAGGGCACTTTGCAACATTTCTGAAATCCTGCTGGGCCTAATGATTAAAATGTCTGTTTAATTTGCTATTCCTTCTTTCCCAAAGACTCTCATAAGATCACTGATATTTTAGAATAGCTTTATTAACATTCCCGGTTTTACTCACACACCAGACAATTCCCCAATTCAAACAACACAATTCAATGGCTTTTAGCATATTCACAGAACTGTGTATCCATCGCCACACTTTTAGAACATCGCCCCCAAAAGAAAGCCCATACACTTTAGCGCTTGCCATCACTGTCCATCCTTCTGTCTCTAACTTGCCCATTCTGGACATATTGTACAAAAAGAATCATGCAATATGTATGGAACCGGCTTCTTTCAATTGGCATCATGTGTTCATTCGTGTTATAACACATACCAATATTTCACTTCTCTTGTGGGTGACTAATATCCTATTATATGAAAATGCCACATTTTATTTATTCATTCATCAGTTGATGGTCATTTATAATTTTGTCTGTTATATGAACAAAATTGCTATGAACATTTGTGTACAGGATTTTGTGGGGACATCTGTTTTCATTTCTCTTGGGTATATAGCCAGGAGTAGAAATGCTGGATCATGTGTTAATTTGAAAATTATATTTAACTCTTTGCAAAATTGGCAGACTGTTCTCCAAAGCAGCTATTCAAGCTTACATTCCTATCAGCAGTGTGTCAGAATATCTTCATATCCTTGCCAACGCTGGTTATTATCTGACCTTTTTGTTATAGGCATTCTAGTGAGGGTGAAGTAGTATCTCCTTGGATAGAATCTTGCAATTTTGACTTTTTTTTCCTGATGGCTAATGATGTTGAACATCTTTGCCAACTGGCCATTTGCTATCTTCTTTGGAGGAATGTCTATTCAGATCTTTTACCTATTATTAAAATCAGTTGTCTTATTATTTTTTAGTTATAAATGTTCCTTATATGTTCTAGATGCATGCACCTTACCAGATATATTATTTGCAAACATTTTCCCCATTCTGTCTGTTATTTTTTCATTTTCTTAATAGTGTCCTTTGAATCACAACTGCTAATTTTGAGGAAGTTCAATTTATCTATTTTTCTGTTCGTTGGTTGTAAATTCTGTGTCATTACTAAGAAACCACTTACGATCCTAACATCATGAAAATTGACTTTTTTCTAAGGGTTTTCATCCTTCCCATTTAGGTTTGTGATTGCTTGTGAGTTAGGTTTTGTGAAGTAGGAAGTAGGAACCTGACTGCGTTCTTTTGCTGTGGCTATCCAGTTGGTCCAGCATTAAACTTTTCTTGGCACTCTCCTTGACAATCAGTTGACCATAAACATGAGGGTTTATTTCTGGATCCTCAGTTCTGTTCCATTGTTTTATATGTCTATCCTCATGTAGAAAGTACCACACTTTATTATAGCACCTCATATCAGGAAATTTGAATCCTTTAACTTTGTTCTTCTTTTCCAAGATTATTCGGTTTGTCTGGGTCCCTTGCATTTCCGTATGAAATTTAGGATTAGTACCAATATTTGCAAAAAAGATATCTAGGATTTGATAGGGAATATGTTGAATATGTAGCTCAATTTAGAAAGCATTACCATCTTAACAATATATAGTCTTCCAGTCCATGAACATGAGCTATATTCCCACTTATCTAGAGTTCCTTTAATTTCTTTCAACAATGATTCCCAATTTTCGGTGTTTAAGGTTTGCACCTTTTATTTCTTTCTAAGTATTTTTATTCTTTTTATGCTATTGTAAGTAAAATTGTTTTCTCAAATTTATTTTCAACGTTCATTGCTAGTATATAGAAATACAATCAATTTTTGCATATTGATCTTGTACCCTGAAGCATTGCTGAATTTATTAGTTTTAAATCATTAAAGATGGTCTTACAATTAGGAGAGAATGATTGTCAGGCCATCAAGAACAAACGTATAATGATAGAGCAAGCCAAGGCTGATGCCACTCCATGGTTTGCCCCCTTGGGTTCGCCATGGTTCCGTGTTTCCCCCTACTTAACCCCCGTGTTAATTGGACTTCTCATAGAAGTCAAAAGTTTCCCACTCAGTTGATTCCCCCATACTCCCTCCCTCCAGCCTCCTTGATATCCTTCCTATTCCCTCTCCCCTCCTGCCCACCTCTCTACATCCCCTAGCATCATAGGCAAGATTCCCCCTGCTCATATAAAAAATCGTATATATGTTGAGGTTATTATTAGCTTAGCCATCTATCATACTGTTTCTGATTGCATTCTAGCTTCCACAAATGAGAGAAAACATTCAGCCCTAGAGTCTCTGAGTTTGGGATATTTCACTTAGCATCCTTTTCTCCATCTTCATTCGTTTGGCTGCAAATGCCATAATATCATTTTCTCTGATAGCTTAGTAGTATTCCATTGTACATATGTACCAAAGTTTTTGAATCCACTCATTAACTGAGGGGCATCTGGGTTGGCTCCATAATTTAGCTATAGTAAATTGAGCTGCTATAAATACTGATGAAATTTGTGTCTCTATATTATGCTGATTCTAACTCTTTTGGGAAAATAACCAGGAGTGGGATAGCTGGGTCATAAGGTGGTTCCTGCCCTAATTTTTTGAGGAGTCTCCATACTGCTTTCCAGAGTGGTTGTACCAGTTTGCAGTCCCACCAGCAATGTGACAGTGTTCCTCTTTTCCCACAGCCCCTCCAGCATCTGTCATTGTTCATTTTCTTCATTTTTGCCACTCTGACAGGAGTGAGGTAGAATCTCAGTGAAGTTTTGATTTGCATTTCTCTGATTGCTAGTGATGTAGAGCATTTTCTCATATATTTATGGGCTTTCTGGACTTCCTCCATTGAGAAGTTTCTTTTTAGTTCCGTAGCCTATTTATTGATTGGATTATTTGTGATTTTGGTATTTAGTTTTTTGAGTTCTTTGTATATCTGGATATTAGCCCTCTGTCTGAGGTGTAGCAGACAAAATTTTGTCCCATTCTGTAAGTTCTCCCTTGACACTCTTAACTAAATCTTTAGCTGTGCAAAAGCTTTTTTTTGTATTTTCAGGGTTGAGGATCGAACTCAGGGCCATGCATGTGCTAGGCAAGCGCTCTGCCACTGAGCTAAATCCCCAACCCCAAAAGCTTTTTAGTTTAATTGCATCCCATTCATTTATTCTTGACTTTAATGCTTGCGCCATGGGAGTTTTGTTAAGGAAGGCGGAGCCAACCCTTATATCGTGTAGTGATGATCCTACTTCTTTTTCAAGCAATTGTAAAGTTGCTGGTTTAATATCCAGATCTTTGAACCATTTTGATTTAATTTTTGTGCAGGGAGAAAGGTAAGGATCCAATTTCAGTTGTCTACATATGGCTGTCCAATTTGTCCAACACCATTTGTTGAACAGGCTATCCTTCTTCCACTCTATGCTTTTGCCCCCTTTATCAAATATCAGATAGTTAAAGGTATGCAGGTTCATTTCAGAGTCTTCCATTCTATTCCATTGATCTTCAATTCTGTTTTGATACCAATACCATGCTGTTGTTACTATAGCCCTATACTATAATGTCAGGTCAGGAATTGAGATACCTCCTGCTTCCTCTTTCTTGCTGAGTAATGTTTTGGCTATTCTGGGTCTTCCGTTATTCAATACGAAATTGAGAATTGCCTTTTTTATATCCATGAAAAATGACATTGGTATCTTGATGGGGATTGCATTAAATCTGTATAGGGCTTTGTGTAAAATGGCCATTTTGATTATATTGACTGTCTAACTAAGAACGTGGAATGTTTTTCCATCTACTCAGATCTTCTGCAATTTCTTTTTTTAATGTTCAATAGTTTTTGTTGTGGAGATCCTTAATATCCTTTGTAAGATTGATGCCCAAGTATTTTTTTTTAGGAGATTGTAAATGGAACAGATTTCCTGATTTCTTCTTTGGTGGACTTGTTGCTGGGGTGCAGGAAGGCTAATGATTTATAAGTGTTGCCCTTATAGCCATGCTTTGTCTGCAATATAATAGCACAGTTTCTTAGAGGTTTCTTCATTGTCTGCTTAGGGGAAAACGTCTCTGACCACTTCACTAATTTGAGCATCAACGCCAAGCAATGAATACCTAAGTTCTGCCTAGCTGCTGATTTTGGAAAATCTAGGAGGCGGTGAGCAACCTTTCTCCATTATGACTTTAACTTCAGCTGACCTTGCACATGGAACTCTAGAGGCTTGAAAAAAGGCTCAAGGGCTGGTTTTTACTTTAGGTGATCAGAGCCTGGGAGAATAAAAACTGAGTTTCATGACAACCAGATCAGATTTTTTCTTTGCTCTTTGTGGGGTAGGTGCTGGATGGAAAGTTTTTTTCTGTTGTTTTGTTTTTCCTATCTGGAACACCATTTTTCTCTTATTTCTACTCAAGGACATTTAAATCTAAGCATAAGAAATCCTATCAACTCAACTGTTCTATAAGATGTAAATAGGCTTTTATTTCATCTCCATAGTCAAAGACCAAGTTCTTTGAGGGCATCATTAAATTTTAAATTTCTCTTGAAACTTTCACTGAACCAGATAAAATATTTGCCCCATAGTATAAGTTTGATAAGCATACCTTATTGGTAATATCTACCTTTTTGCAAAATGTCACTTGGCTGGTCTACCATCACATTCTAAGTGCTTGGCCCCAACCTTCCAGAGCAGCAGGAAGAGAGAATGATATTAAGACTCAGATAAGGCAAGAAATGGAGACATGGAGCTCTGAGGTCACTGGATACCTGGCTTCAGCCATCCAAGTGGCTTTCCACCTTTCTACACACGTGACAGAAGTGTCTGAATGGGTGACCTGAGCAACATCCTTTCAAAACTTCATGAGAGAAGTGGGGTTGATCCTAGGGACTTTGTCTGCATCTCATGTCACAAAGTGACACTCCGCACAGCATTGCCTGTTGCAGTTTGAAAAGGGATTTTGACAAAGCATGGCATGGTGACATCATTAGATGGCACTGCTACACATGACAAATACCCACCTTGGCTCAGAGAAGGTGTGCTGCCAAGAGTCCTCTTCCCCCCATGACATAACATGACAAAGTCTTCCAAGTTAAGACACCCTATTCCCTCCTTCCAACCTTCCCCCACCACCCATGGAAACCAGAACACTGTTCAATGAAAGTATCTCGAAAGGGTGGGGAGGGAGGAAGGAAGAAAAGAACGGTTCATTTTGTTTCCCAAACTAAATCTCTGTAAGTCAATTAGCGTACTTCCAAGCATGCACTAAATGTGTCACACGCATTCACTCTTGTTCTCATTATTATTCTTAATCGGGCTTCCGGGAAAACAACCCATGAATGTCTCCAAGTTCCCAAGGTGGACAGTCCTTTGGGCTGGGTTTCTTCCACAAAGGAGAGTGGAGATTTCCTGGTTTTGCTTTAGGGAAATAGCAAGGATGGCCATGAGCCGTTTTGCACTGATGGTACCACCGTGCACTCGGATGAAATGAGTTGCTCCTCAGAGCTAATAACGGGCGTGTTTGTGGCTCAGGGCCTCAGGCACGGCAGGTGCCACTCAAGGTGCATTTCTGAAAAGACTGGGTGCCCATACACATAACACTGGGTGCTGTGCTGGTGCTGCCAACACCAATGGCAGGGGCCAGTCTCTGCTCAAGGATGTCGCCCCCTAGCGGTGGAGCAGGAAGGTGCGCCCGCTGCCTGCGCGCAGAGGGATGTGGACCGCCTTGGTGAGGATGGGCAGGAAAGCGTCCCAAATGGGGTGACTTTCGAGTGGATCTAGAAGGATGAATAACTCACCAGGCAAGGAGAGAAACACTTTTAGAATGTTCTTTGGCCTGGAATGTTTTTTTAAGAGAGAAGGATAGTGAGAGAGAGAGAGAGAGAGAAAGCAAGAGAGAGAGAAAGAGAGAAACGTTTTTTAAATTTACTTTTTCACATGGCTTTCATTGCTCCGAGACTTCACTGTGCACGTGGTGCTGGGGTTTGAACTCGTGTACTGGAGCATGCCAGGCAAGCGCCTCAACCGCAGCAACCACCGAGCCACCGCCCCAGTCCTTTGGCCTGTAATCTAAGAATAAAAAGAACAGCTTTCCATGGGACGCTGAATGGTGGCGATGGCTAAGATGTGGATTCTAACAAGCCTGGGGAGGGCTTATTCTCGCTCTGCCATCAAGATACTGGGAAAATAATAACAGCAACAGCTGCTAACTTTTATGCCGGTTTTGTTTTGTCTGTTAAAAAAAAAGGACAATGACAGAATCAACTTGAAAAAGAAAACACACATAAAGCATTAGACACAAAGCTTGGCTCTTGTAAGGCACTCATCCCCGGGTAGATGATCACTCCCACCGCAGGGAGTTTGTGAGGGTCGAATGAGACGTGAGGCGTGAATCTGTCCAACTAAAAGTCTGGGATTGCTACCCCAGGCAGAGGCACAATGTTATATAAAGGCAGGGGCATTAAAGAAGTGCCAGTTGGGGCTGGAGCGGTGGTTCAGCGGTTTCGGCGCTTGCCTGGCAATGCATGAGGACCCGGGTTCAAACCCCAGCACCACGTATGCAACTAAGGCCATGTGAAAAACTAAATAAAGCTGTTTCCCTCTTTCTCTGTCTCTCTCTCACTGTCCTTCTTTCTTTATAGAAAAAAAAAAAAAAAAAGAAGTGCCAGTTACTTCTTTTCTTTTTTGGTGCTGGGGCCAACCCAGGGCTTTGCTCATGCTTGGTTCTGCTAGAAAGCCACACTTCCAGCCCTGCTGTTTTTTTGTTTGTTTGCATTTTAAGGACTGTGCTTGAGTGCTATAGGAAGGAGAGGTGCATGGTGGGGAGGGAGAGCTTTCTGCATTGAATGACTCACCCAGGGAGGCTAAAGGTCTCGCTTAAATTAATCAATTACGTGATCAAACACGTGGATCACGAAAAATCACCAGATACAAAATAACTCTGACTATGACTCTATCTGAGTTGAAAATTTTACATTTAAAATGCAAATACCCACGGATTCCCACGCCGGATTCAGCAGAGGTCAACATTGAGGTTTTTGCTTTAGATCTTCAGTTTTGGGTGTTTCCCGTTTTTTAAGTAATAAAAATGTTACAGATGCTACTAAAGCTTCATATTTACCCCTGTGTGTGTATCACTTCCCCGGATGTTTGCAAACTTTCACTACATGTGTGGTCCCATACACAAAATACAGCATCGTTCTGATTCTGAGTGTTTTTAGAATTTTACATACGGGGTACCACACTGTATCATTTTATGCCTTCACTTCTTAACATGTTTTCAAGGTGGATCCATGTTAGATGCAGATATGGTTAATTCACTTTTTTTATGAGAGAGGGACAATGAGAGAGAGAAAAAGAAAGAGAGAGAGAGAGAATCAATTTTATTTAGTTTTTCATGTGGCTTTCATTGCTCCCACACTTTGTTGTGGACATGGTGCTGGGGTTTGAACCCGTGTCCTTGTGCATGCAAGGCAAGCCCTGTAACCACTGAGCCACCACTCCAGCCCATGGTTAATTCACTTTACTGCTCTATTGATTCCCCTCTGAGCTTTAGACTTGACCTAGCAATTCCGTCTCTAAATACTTTCCAAAAGGAAACTTCCAACATGTTCAGAAGGAGATGCACCGGAAGAAGTTCATTGCAGAACACATCATAATATTGGGGGGTGGAGGGGTCCAAGAATCCATTCCAATCACCTATGGCTAATATAAACTTCCCAAAGTTAGTGGCTTGAATCTATGATTGTCATTTATTCTTCTGGAGAATCTTCAATTTGGTGGACCTTGACGGGGACCATGCATCTCTGTCCCCTGAGGCATCTCTTGCTCCATATCCAGGGACTAAAGCTAGACCCCCCATATAAACTGTCAGCCAGAGCATCTACATGTGTCCTCTTCATGTGACTGACTTCTTCAGGGCATGGCAACTGAGTTCCAGGAGCAAAGATCCCTAGATGGCAGATGAGTGTGGTGTTGCTACGAGCCAGCCCAGAAGTTGAACACCATTGCTTCTGTCAGAACCAACTTGTTGAAGCAGTCACAGTGGTCCACCCTGATTCAAGAGGAGGACCACAGTTATGTTTTAAGAAGAGCATGTGGGATGGGATACAGCTCAGTGGCCAGTTTTGGAAATTATAATCTCCCGTACCACCTAACAGCCACAGGGGGTGCACACAAACACACAAACATTTTGGCTTGTCTGCTGTTGACATTTTAAAAGCTGTAGACAGGCAGATGTCTTTTCTCAAGCCATCAACATAACTCCATACAGAGTAAAAAGTGTTTGGTTAGGTGTCAAATTCTTTTCGCTTTGGTCTTTGGGTTTGATGAGCTCTTTCTTTCAGGCACCAGAGCATCTTCCTCCCATGGAAAAGTGTCAAGAAGCAGCATAAGAAAATCTTTTTGAAGTTTTTCTTTTCCCTTCTTTTCTGGTTCTACAATCCCAGGACTTTGATAGAACAGATGCAGATCTATTTCCTTGAGGATACGTTTTCATTCTTTCTGGGTCCCAGGAAGCCACCAAGAGGCCTGGGTGTCTCGCCTTCGTGAGCAGCGCATGGCTGAAGGCTGCCTGGAGCCAAGCAGGTTGGGTCTGCGCTGGCTCTGACCCTTGCTCTGCAAGCCACCGCAGGCGAGAAACTCAACATCCCCGCGCTCCCGTTGCCTTATACGGACAAGGCTAATAGTACCTCTTGTAATATGTTTGTAAATGCTTACACTTGACAAGTGCTTTACAGTCATTAGTCATTACTATCACAAAAAAGTATAGATTCAGAAAATTGGAAGTAACTTGCACCAAGTGCAGATTTAATCACAGACACTCTCCCATGGGCACCCCCAGAATACAACCAGTAGGGCAGATAAACATTGGGCTGTCCAGGGAACCTCTCCAGTCTATTCCTTCAGGTAGGATGGTTGACATTGTCAAGCAGGGAAGCTGTAGGACAGGATGCAGTGGAAGGAATCCTCTTGCCTTCCTATTTTGTGGACAGGCCATTCCTTGGGGGACCTGTAGGCCACAAGGAGAGGTGGGAACACCTGTCTTCCTATTAGATCTTCCCAAATCCCCAGCTTTCCCTGGCCCTGCTCTATAAATAGCTTCTCCTGCTGGGGGGAAGGTTGGAGGGGGAGCAACAAGAGGACCGAAGGCCGAACTTTCTCCCGATGATGATGAGCAGGGGAGATCTGAGTTTCCCTGTGTCACTTCTTAATCTGGTGACCTTGGGCAAATTGCTTCTTTTTGGCTTCGTTATCCTCAGTTATAAATTGTGAAACTCTCTTACAGTTCTTTTCTGAGGGGAGTTGCCGACACAGCGTGAGGTCAATAAGTAAGCGCTGGTGGGGAGGGGACCCCGGGGACGTTCCCACGATAACACATGTCCCTTTCGAGGGCGGGGCACGCGAGGTGCCCTCTGCACCGTCCACACTCCGTCCACTTTGTGCTTGCAGATGTGGACAGCTCCGCTAAGGGGAGTGCGAGAAAACTAGGAGGGTGTCGGGAAGAGATGCTGTCCCCAGGGTCCTCTCCCAGCGCATAGCATCCCAGGCACCTCCCGCCCCGCCAGCCGGGCTGTGCCAGACAGAGCCGCGGCGCTTTGATGCTGCGCGGCCACACGGTGGCGCTGCTGCACCGCCCTCTGGCAGAGGCTGCGGGGCCAGGGTCGTCCAGGGCGGGGGCGCCAGGGAGACTTGGCCTCCGCAGGATCTCGCGACAAAATGTGGATCATTCCACCACCTTCCTTCTTCATACTCATGCTTTTGGAGCAAATATACATATATGTATGTGTGTGTATATATATGTGTGTGTGTGTGTGTATGTGTGTGTATATATATATGTGTGTGTGTATATATGTGTGTGTATATGTGTGTGCATGTGTGTATGTGTGTGTATATATATGTGTGTGTATATATATGTGTGTATATATATGTGTGTGTGTATATGTGTGTGTATATATATGTGTGTGTATATATGTGTGTGTATATATGTGTGTGTGTATATATGTGTGTGTATGTGTGTGTATGTGTGTGTGTATATATATGTGTGTGTGCATATATATATATGTGTGTATGTGTGTATATATGTGTGTGTGTATATGTGTGTGTATATATATGTGTGTGTGTATATATATATGTGTGTATGTGTGTATATTTGTTTGTGTGTATATATATGTGTGTATGTGTGTGTATATATATGTGTGTGTATATGTGTGTGTATATATGTGTGTGTATATGTGTGTGTGTATATATGTGTGTGTATATATGTGTGTGTGTATATATGTGTGTGTGTATATGTGTGTGTATATATGTGTGTGTGTATATATATGTGTGTGTATATATGTGTGTGTGTATGTGTGTGTATTATATGTGTGTGTGTATATATATGTGTGTGTATATATATGTGTGTGTGTGTGTGTGTGTGTGTGTATATATATATATATATATATAAACTTTAAGTGATGTCCAGGGCATAGGGGGTGGGCAGTATACATGTGAAGGACTCAGCTTAGAAAATTACTTTCTAAGACTTTCCCAGAGAGTTCGTTAATTAAGAACTACTAAAAGATTTTCTTGTTAGTGAAACGGTTGGGACTACTGGTACCTGGATGACTGAAAAGGATATACAGGCATGTCTCCATGCTTGTAAGAAGATAGCATCAGAATCTAATGCCTCCTGTCCAGAACTTGGGTCCTATATACTCCTTCCCTCTCCCCTGCTCCCATCCACACTTAACAGAAGGCTTTGTCATTTGACCTGATGCAAATGTTAATTGATCCAGCCATCCCAGTATTGTGGTATTTGAGCCAGGTGAGCCTAAATTAATCAGGGGATGCTACTGCAAGGAAAAGAACTTCCTGGGCTATAACTTGGATCTGCAATGTCTCCTAAAGGCCTGCGTGTTAAAGATTTGGTCCTCAGGCTGTTGCACTGTTGAGAGGCAACAGGTTCTTTAAGAGGTGGAACCTACTGGGAGGAAGTTAGGTCATTGGGGATGTGTCTAGGCAGGGAATAAGGAGACTCCATCCCTCCCTGCCCTTGTTGTTCTTCGCTGCCAAGAGGCCAGCAGGCATCTTCTGCCAGTCCTCCCTCCATGATGTCCTGTCTCATCAAAGACCCCAAAGAACAGGCCCACCAACCATGGACTGAAACTTCCAAAACAGACAAAAAAAAAAAAAAAAACAAAACCCTTTACTCTTCATAAATTGGTTCAGCTCAGGTATTTGTTACACTAACAGAAAGCTAACACCCCGCAGTAATTATGGACAGTATCTTTCCGTGTGTTTTCTGAGGATTGCTAATCTCAATGGCCATTCACCTCCTTTCCTCTCTTATCATTTTCTGCATTTACATTAAAGAAATTAGGCTCAAGCCTCATCTTAAGTATGAGTGAAATCCCACCCCCATCTCCAGTAATCCTGAGAAACCTGCAGTACCCAACCACTGAAGACCCCCATTTCTTGCTTCTCCTGACACTTCAGGCCCCTCTTTGGCTCTCAGGGCCCCTAGCTGCTCTCACTGTCTGAGCCATGCAAATAGCAGTCACTTGGTGAGGGTTAGTGGACAGCAGGGTGGGTGTCCTTATGCTTAACATTGGACATCCTGTTTGCCAAAGCCCTTGAGCCATCCTTGAGGATATGTTCCTTGCATGTGTCTCCACCTGGCTCCAAAGAATTTGTGGTTTTTCTATCTCCACCCTTCCCCACTTTTCTCTGCTCCCTGGCCCTCACCCAGGAAAAAACGAGGTGCCCCAAATTTGTCACCAAATGTCCATGCCCCATGGGAATATCCATGTCCTGTACTTAGCTCCAGGGCCTATCTTTTCTACCACCTGTGCTATCAAGGAGTCCTGCTCAGCATGAATGAACACTCAGATACACAAAAGAACACACAAAATTCTGTCTGGCCAGCTCACAAAACAACTTCTTTCCCGTCTCCAAGCACACACGAGTCTGATCCAGGTATCCCCTTGCTTCTTTCTCCACTGCGGCTCTCCGCTGGCCTGTGCGCATCTCCATCGCCATGGTTACCGGACCCTTGGTGACCTGCCCCTGCCCCTTCCATTTGCGACTAATCTACTGCTGGCCCACAACGCCGCCCCCGCCGTTCATGCCCAGCCCGCTCGCCTGCTCTGAACGGCACTCGGCTCGCCTTGCTGGCCGTGCCTGCAGGGCCTCGCCCTTCGTCGCCCAGGGCCGCACACTCTCGCCCCTGGGACTCTTCCCTGACTTCGTGCACCTGGCAGAGCGATCAGAACCCGCTTCAATCTCGCTCCCCCACTAGAGCGAACTCCTTAAGGTCAGGAAAATACGCGACGCAGTTTTGCGTCCTATAGCTGCGCACGCAGGAGGCGAGCTCTCAACGCGTGCTTATTAAACGACTGAATGTGTGAGACCTGTCGCTCAGCCCAGCAAGGCAGAATCCGACTAAGGAACAGTTCGGGGGCTGGAACGGTGATAAAGCATGTGTTTGCCATGTGTGGGGCCCTGGATTCAAACCCCAGCCCTGAAAGAAAAAGAAGGAGGAGAAGGAGAAGGAAGAAAAGAGACACTCACTGGGCTGTCCACTGGTCGGCAGTTTGGAAGGTCATTGGTGTCAAGGATAAGAAAACCATGGTTTTCTAGAAATTATGACTCCTTGAAAGATGTCCAGGGGATAAGACCAGTATCTTTCAGAGTACAAAGTGATTTTCAGATCACCAGGAATTTCTGTGGGTGGAGTTCTGTAGAAGTCCATTGTGTTCCTGAACAATGTAACATAAACATTGGCTAAGGAATAATTTCTTTTTCTTTTTTAAGAGAGAGAGGGACAGTGAGAGAGAGAGAGAGAAGAGAGAAGCAATTTTTAGTTTTTCATGTGACTTTTGTTCTTCCTACACTTCATTATGTACGTGGTGCTGTGTTTGAACTCACATACTTGCGCATGCAAGGCAAGCGCTGTAACCTGCAACCGCCAAGCCACCGCTCCAGCACCATAATTTCTCTTGCTAAATAAACAATTGATAAACATCACAATAGAAAGAAAGGCGCTCACCATGGCCCTACCTAAGCCTTTAGTTTCTTCAGCACCAGTGGTTCGGCCCTTGTCCTCTTCATCTTCTCTTTCTGGACAGGCCTGTGTCTCGTCCCCACTTCACCCCAGCACCCCACCACTGGATGCGACTATGCCTGGGTTTGTCCTGACCCTGGGCCTCAGTTTCCCCTAACATCTTTGGTGCCCAAGGAGGGGGAATCCCCTTGGCAGAGGGGGACAGGGCACTCCAGAGTTTCTGAATTTGCTGGGAGACATTACTTTCCCAACCCCCTTCCAAACTTGCCCATTTCAAGAAGATCAAGCTTTCTCTGGCTGGAGGGGTCGAATCTGTCAGGTGGAATCCTGGTAACATCTATGGGAAGGAATTTGAAACCACAGCGACACACCCATGAGAGCCAGCAGAAGGGCATTAAGCACTGTTACTCAGGGGCTCAGGGGGGCAGAACAGCCACCACCGCAAGCCAGTTCTTCAAAGAAAGCTTGCAGGGCCCACTGACCTAGGACTCCCTTCCCTGTACTCTCACTCAGTTCAGTGGCTGGAACTCGTCACCTGGTCCCACCCTGCCACAAGGGGGCCATTCAGAAGTGTAATCAGAAGCAGAAGGCAGGGGCCTTGGAATTCTTAAACTCAGCACTAATGAACACTGAGTGGTGAGTAGAGCAGAGTCTAAAGTGGGGGACTGGGGTGGAGGGCAAGTGGAGGCGTTTAGAGAATTAAGTGCTGACCTTCAGCTGGCCTTGAGTATAGCAACCGACCTCAGCTGTGAATCAGACTTAAAGAATATGGAGAAGGGGAAGGTCCCATGGTTCATTTCCTCTTCCCCAAACATCTTGCCTCTGGACCCACCAGAGCCCAGCCAGCTTTAAGGACCCTACCAGCCTAGAATCTATCCCTGGCACGGGCAGCCTGCACCAACCTCTCCATCCCTCTGCTTTGGGCTTGTAATCATGTTTACCACCCCGTCAGGCTCTGTGCCTGCTGGTGGTCTGCCATCATTCTGAGTTGAGACAGCCTCTTCTTCCTGCCCGCAGGGTCTTCGGCTCCACCCGTCAACCTTCACACTCTCTCTGTGTGCCCCATCCCACGGGGCTGGGCCTTCCCTCGTATTGTACTCCACCCTGGAAAATACAAACCAACACAAAAGTTAACAGGCAGGGGAGGCTTAAGGATGACAAAGATATGATCCCTTTGTTAGTCTACTAACATGTTCGATGAATGCTTAAATTGAATCAGATCATCCTGGGACAGAGTTATCACCACAACAAAGTTAACACTCCTATTTAAGCAATGGTGTCACAGAGGTGACTCTGTCCAGTATCCTGTATCTCTGTGCTGGCGAGTGTGGGGGCCTCTAGTCACATGTAGCTACTGAGCATTTGGAACGCGGCTGGTGAGACTGAGGAACCGAATTTTTAACTGAATTCAGATACACTATAAGTGCAAAACACCACATCAGATTTCAAAGACTTTGTATGAAGAAGGGAATGTAAAATATCCAGTTATTTTCTATTAATAAATATTTTGGAATCAGAATGTTTCAGATACATTACATTAGGTAGACTTTATTATTTAAAAATTATACCATCTCTTTTTACTTTTAAATGTGGCTACCAGGATATTTAAGATTATATGTGGATTGTGACAGCTGTCCATTAAGAAACACAGCGTGGAAAAGCCCAGGACAGGACTTGGTAGGATTAGTTGCTTTCAAATTTTCATCAACAAAAATCATAAATTATAACATTTAAACAAACCCAACTTGAGCAAAATTTTCACAAAGTTGGCATTTGATGTTTGCAGTATTTATGTTTCTCTTTATTTACCTGTCTGCTTTTCTCCCAAACCTATGACTGCAAACCAAACCAGACTAAAAGCATCTTTTTTAATTTTTAATTTTTATTTTTTTTTTTAGTGCTGAGGATTGAATCCAAGGCTTCATGCATGCTAAGCACGTGCTCTACCACTGAGCTATACCCCCAGCCTTAAAAGCATCTTATTTATTCTATAAACTGATCTCTAAATCTTAACTAAATAGCAAGTGCTGCTCTGTATTTTACACACCACACACACACACAAACACACACACACACACACAACCTACAGGGACCCAAATTTTCCCATGTGTAAAGTGACATGCCTGATTGCTAGATTAAGCAATGGAAATTAATTATTACAGTAATTACTCGGCTACTAAATATTTGAATGCTAGACCCGACTGAGCTGTCCTGGGAGCTCCCTTCCACTTCCTGTGTGTGTTAGGATTGACGGGGAAGCGCATGCTGATGGTATTTTTAAACCACTTTCTTGGGCCTCGCTGTGCCAGCATGAGCCAGGTGCATTTGCTTGGGTCCATAGGGGGCTATGTGCCTTATGCCACAGGAAGAATGACTTGCCAGCTTCTGGCCCCCATTTCTCCAGGCCTGAAATTAAAAATTCCAAAATTAGAACCTCCAGTCTTAAGGGTGTCCGTGAAGTGGAGTGTCAATGTGTGACAGTTGGGTGGTGGTAGAAACCAGATGGGGGCTGCTAGGATGGGCTCAGACCCACTCCACTGTCCCTGAAGGAAGCGGGTTTTCACCTGGGAATTCCAAAGCTGGGGGTGCCCTGCCAGGGGCCTCACGGGCACCCCACCTGATTCCTTGCCAGCCACCTCCTTTTGTCCTCTCTCCTTCAGATCCAGAGCACATGGACGCCTCAGGGGGCAGCACCTGTCTTCTTCCTTAAGGCCAAGTCTGTTCAGGGTGGAGAGGAAATTTCTTTTAGTGAACTTACTCAGCTCAAGGCCAGAGATTTCCAAAAGCAGCTTTACACTGCTGGCCTTAGATTCAAGAGAAGAAGTTGTCCCTCCTGCTTGCCATTAGGTGTCTGTCTGCTGAGGGGCTCTGTCTTCGTGCAGGGAGGTATGCAATGGTTGACGCAGCGGAAGCTGGCTCTGGTGGTTTCGAGAGCAGACCTGTGGGATGGAAGACATTCCCACCACTCGTTCTTGGGACACCTTGGTGCGGGGCGTAAGCTCAAACCACACGGCTGTCAGCATGACTTTTTACACTTGTTTTCCCTGAGTCCCCCAGTTAAACAGCCATTTTAGGACATCTGGGGCCACCAGGTAATTCTCCCTGACACAATCCTATTATTTCTGCTTTAAAACTTTCAGTTAAACTCGGAAAATGATCAGGCCACATGTCAGAGAGTATTAAAGGCAATGGCTTTAATAAAAGCCAAGTGGGGCATTCCAATGTGCCCAGATGTCCAAGAGGCCAGCCTCTCTCGTCTACAGATTTCATTCTTTAAGCCAAGCCCAGAACTATTTTGACCTCCTCCAAAACAATGAGCAAATATACAAGCCCGAAGTTTACAAATTCTCCCCAAATAAGGCCCGATCCTCCGCAAATGTATCATTGTCTATTACTAAGGTAAAATGATAATAGCAAGGTCTGGCACTTTATTTTCAGGAACTATATAGTTTTAGAATACTGTTTTATTTAATCCTTAGATATTACTTGGATATCTGTTTATTGAGTGACTATGGACTTGGTAAATCCCTTCCTTATGCAGTTCCCAATCCACCCTAAAACCATGGGAATATCCAAGGTGGGCACTTAGTGCCTGAGCCACTTCCTCTCTGCCCACCTCTGACCTGTGCTGCTGTGGAGATGGACAGTACCCCACCTCCAGTGTCCTCTGATTGGGGGAGGCGAGAAGGGGACTCAGCCCACAAACAGATATGCTTTGGAGGCCAGGGATGGAAGGTGGGCGAGAGAGGACAGGCCTTCCAACCCTTCGTACAATTCCTAGGCACGGTCCTCACCTTCTCCAAGACTAACAGGTGTGAGGCCCACTTGGCTGGCAGGGCTTAATAGTGTCCCCTTTGTGTTTGTTCCTTCTCTGTCTCCCTCATGGCTCTTTCCCTCCTGCTTCCTGTTCATCTTCCAGATAAGATACTCATGCCCTTGTCTCGGGATCATCATCTTCTTCTTCTTCTTCTTTTTCTTCTTCTCCTCCTCCTTCTCCCCCCCCCCTCCTCCTCCTCCTCCTCCTCCTCCTCCTCCTTCTTCTTCTTCTTCTTCTTCTTCTTCTTCTTCTTCTTCTTCTTCTTCTTCTTCTTCTTCTTCTTCTTCTTCTTCTTCTTCT
>PVKS010037030.1:0-18923 GCA_004027875.1 Aplodontia rufa
TGCCCTGAACCCAGTGGGCGTGTCCGCCAGGACCTCCCAGCATCGCTTTGCCTCTCCTTTCCTGTTGGCGCCGACTGACAGGGGGCGGTTTGGGGGGGAGATCGGTCCCTGGCGGGTCTCTCGTGTTTTTCCTTCCCGTCGCGGGGGGAGGCGGGTGCTCATCCCCTTAAAAAGTGGTGGGTCGCCATGGTGGTTGATCCTGCCCACTTTGGCTTGGAGGGGCGTGGAGAAGACGGCACCCTGTGGGTGGTGATGACCCTTTCCTGCACTTCTTTTCAATCCTCTTTTCCACTCCGCTCAGGGGCATAGCCAGCAGGGCTTGGAAGTGTCGGGAAGGGGAGAGAGAGAGGAAAGGACAGTGGAGAAGTGTTGCTCCTCCAAGTCCGGGGTGCCGCTCCGTGGCGCCCTGATCCTAGGGGGCTTGTCTAACATGATCTCCGAGAGTCGATTGACCCCAATCTTCCTGCTGTCCGCTGCTCGGCGTGGGGCGGGTTTGGCTGGGAGTTAGGTCCCTTGCAAGTCTCCTACGCCTTTCCTTTCTGTCGCGGTGAGAGGAGCCTGCTCATTCCTGTTACGAAGTTGGGGGTCGCAGTGGTGGTTGATCTTGCACTACTCGCCTTGGAGGGGCGCTGAGAAGCCGCCAACCTATGGGCGGTGATGACCCTTTCCCGCACTTCTTCTCCATCCTCTTTAACATTCTGCCCGGGTGCATAACCTCCAGGGCTGGGTCTGGGTAGGGAATGGGAGAGAGATAGGAAAGGTCGGTGGGGAAGGGTTGCTCCGCCAAGCCCAGGATGTGCTCAGAGGCGCCCTGTTCCCAGGGTTCGTGTCCAACGTGACCTCCGAGGCTCGCTTGGCCCCTCTATTCATGCCCGCTGCCGACAGGCAGGGGATTTGGTGGGGTTCGAGGTCAGGCCCTGGCAGGTCTCCGGCAGGGGATTGGGTGGGGATGGAAGTCGGGCCCTGGCCGGTCTCACGTGAATTTCCTTCCAAACGCGGGGGGAGGAGGTGCTCATTCCCGATACAAAATGGGGCCTTGCCGTGTTGGTTGCTCCTGCCCTCGTTGGCTTCGAGGGGCGGGATGAAGCCGGCACCCTGTGGGTGGTGAGGACCCTTTCTCGCACTTGTTCTCCATCCTCTTTTCCACTCCTCCCGGGGGCACAGTCTCAGAGTCTGGGACGGGGTCGGGAATGGAGAGAGAGAAGAAAGGTCTGTGGGGAAGTGTTGCTCCACCAAGCCCGGGGGGCCGCTCTGCGGCCCCTTGTTCCTGGGGGGCTTCTTCATCTGTACCTCTGAACGTCGCTTGACCCCTCTCTTCCTGCTAAACGCCCCCCGTCCAGGAACTGGTTGATGGGGGTGGATGGTACCTAGCGAGTCTCTCACGGCTTTTCTTCCCTTTGCGGGGAAGGAGGGTGTTCGTTCCCCTTAGGAAGAGGGGGATCACCATGGTTGTTGATCCTGCCCTACTTGTCTTGGAGGGGTGGGTAGAAGCCGGCAGCCAGTGGGAGGTGACGTCCCTTTCCTGCACTTATACTACATCCTCTTTTCACACCGCACGGAGGCATGGCTTCCAGGGCTGAGACAGGATCGGGAAGGGGAGAGAGAGAGAAAAGGTCTGTGGGGAAGCGTTGCTCCGCCCAGCCCGGGGTGCCGCTTGAAGGGGCCCTGTTCCCAGGGGAGTTGTCCTCAGGGACCTCCCAGCATTGCTTTGCCCGTCTCTTCCTGTTGGCGCTCCCGACAGGGTGCGTTTTGGTGGGGGAGATCGGTCCCTGGCGTGTCTCCTGTGACTTTTTTACCGTCGTGGAGGCAGGAGTGTGTTCTTCCCCGTTACAAATTGGGGGGTCACCGTGGTGGTTGAACATGCCCACTTTGGCTTGGAGGGGCGAGGAGAATCCGGCAGCCAGTGGGCGGTGATGACCCTTTAACGCACTTGTTCTCCATCCTCTTTTCCAATCCACTAAGGGCACAGCCTCCAGGGCTGGGACGGGGTCGGGAAGGGGAGAGAAAGAGAATAGTTTGGTGTGGAAGTGTTGCTCCGCCATGCCCGGGGTGCCGCTCCTTGGCGCCCTGTTCCTAGGGGCGTGTCTAATGTGACCTCCGAGAGTCACTTGGCCCCTCTCTTCCTGCTGTCCACCGCCCGGGATAGGGCGGGTTGGGCTGGGTGTTGGTCACTGGCGAGTCTCCCACGCCTTTCCTTGCCATCGCGGTGAGAGGGGGCTGCACATTCCTGTTACGAAGTGGGGGGTCGCAGTGGTGGTTGATCCTGCACTCCTCGGCTTGGAGGGTCGGGGAGAAGCCAGCACCCGTTTGGCTGTGATGACCCTTTCCTGCACTTCTTCTCCATCCTCTTTTCAACTCCACCCAGGTACAGCCTCCAGGGCTGGGACGGGGTCGGGAAGGTGAGAGAGATAGAGTAAAGGAGGGTGCTCATCCCGTTACAAAGTGGGGGGGTCGCTGTGGTTGTTGATCCTGCCCTCGTTTGCTTGGAGGGGCGGGGAGAAGACATCACCCTGTGGGCAGTGACGACCCTTTCCTGCACTTCTCCATTCTCTTTTCCACAGGGCCTGGGGGCACAGCTTCCAGGGCTCCGAGGAGTCGGGAAGGGCAGAGAGAGAGGAAAGGTCAGTGGGGAATTTCACTCCTCCAGCTCGGGGTGCCTTTCCCTGGCACCCTGTTCCCAGGGGCCTGTCCAACTTGACCTCATAGATTCACTTGTCCCCTCTCTTCCTCTGGGCACCACCAGGCGGGGGCCGGGTGAGGGGGAAGTTCAGTCCCTGGCTGGTCTCACACGCCTTTCCTTCCTGTCGCAGTGACAGGAGGGTGCTCCTTCCAGTTACGAAGGTTGGTCACCATGGTGATTGATTCTGCCTTTGTTGGTTTGGAGGGGTGTGAAGAAACCGGCACCTTGTGGGGGATGATGACCCTTTACTGCACTTCTACTCCATCATATTTTCACTCAGCCTGGGGGCACAGCCTCTGGTGCTGGGAAAGGTCAGGAAAGAGAGAGAGGAAAAGTGGGTGGGAAAGTTTCACTCCGCCAAATCCTGGATGCGCTCAGAAGTGCCCTGTCCCCAGTGGGCGTGTCCACCGGGACTTCCCAGCATCGCTTTGCCCCTCTCTTCCTCTTGGCACCGCACAGCAGGGGCGGTTTAGGGGGAGAACGGTCCCTGGCGGGTCTCATGTGCCTTTACTTCCCGTCGCGGAGGCAGGAGTGTGCTCTTTTCCGTTACAAAGTGGCGGGTCATCGTGGTAGTTGATCCTGCCTTCCTTGGATTGGAGGGGCTTGGAGAAGCCGGCAGCCAGTGGTCGGTGAAGACATTTTACCGCACTTCTTCTCCATCTTCTTTAACATTCTGCCAGGGTGAACAGCCTGCGGGGCTGGGACGGGAATGGGAGAGAGAGAAAATGATGGGGGGAAGGGTTGCTCCGCCAAGCCCGGCGGGTTGCTGCACAGCACTTTTTCCCCAGGGGGCGTGTCCACCGGGACCTCCAAGAGTCACTTGGCCACTCTATTCCTGGTGGCCGCCACCCGGGGGGTGCGCTGTGGGTTTGGATGTTTGTCCCTGGCGGGTCTCGAGTGCCTTTCCTTCCTGTCGCGGGGGGAGGTGGGTACTCATCCCGTAAATAAGTGGGGGGTCGCCGTGGTGGTTGATCCTATCCTCCTTGATTAGGAGGGGGGCGGCGAAGCCAGCACCCTCTGGGCGGTGATGACCCTTTCCTGCACTTCTTCTCCATCCTCTTTAACATTCCCCCCGGTTGCACAGCCTCCGAGGCTGGGACGGGGTTGGGAATGGGAGAGAGAGAGGAAAGTTGGTGGAGAAGGGTTGCTTCGCCAAGCTCGGGGAGCTGCTCTGCGGCGCCTTGTTCTTAGGGGGCTTGTGCTCCTGGACCTCAGAACGTCGCTTGATTCCTCTCTTCCTACTGAATGCCCGCCCGGTAGGGGACAGGATGATGGGGGAGATCGGTACCTAGCGGGTCTCCCACGCCTTTTCTTACCTTCACGGGGGAAGGAAGGTGTTCTTTCCCCTTAGGGAGAGGGGGATCACCATGGTTGTTCATCCTGCCCTCCTGGTATTGGAGGGGTGGGGAGAAGCCGGCAGCTCATTGGAGGTTACGAACCTTTCCTGCACTTCTACTCCATCCTCTTTTCATTCCACCATGGGGCATGGCTTCCAGGGCTGATACGGGGTCGGGAAGGGGAGAGAGAGAGAGAAAAGGTCTGTGGCGAAGCATTGCTCCGCCAAGCCCGGGGTGCTGCTCCCTGGCACCCTGTTCCCAGGGGGCTTTTCCAACTTCACCTCTGAGAGTCACTTGGCCCCTCTCTTCCTGTTGGGCGCCGCCCGGCGGGTTGCCGGGTTTGGGGGGGTGGTCGGTCCCTGGCGGGTTTGCACCCCTTTCCTTTCCATCACGGTGGCAGGATGGTGCTCGTTCCACTTACGAGTGGAGTGTCACCATGGTAATTGATCTTGCCGTCGTTGGTTTGGAGGGGTGTGAAGAAACCGGCACCTGATTGGGGGGTGACTACTTATTACCCCACTTCTACTTCATCCTCTTTTCACTCAGCCCTGGGGCACAGCCTACGGGGCTGGGAAGGGGAGAGAGAGAGGAAAAGTTGGTGGGGAAGGGTTGCTCCACCAAGCCCTGGTTGCAATCAGCGGTGCCCTGTTCCCAGGGGGCATGTCCACCAGGACCTCCGAGCCTCGCTTTGCCCCTCTCTTCCTGCCCGCCTCAACCGGCAGGGGATTTTTTGGGGATGGAAGACTGGCCCCGGCGGATCTGGCGTGACTTTCCTTCCCAACGCGGGGGGAGGAGGGTGCTCATTCCCGTTACAAAGTGGGGTTCAATGTGACCTCCGAGATCACTTGGCCCCTTTCTCCCTATTGGGAGCCGCCCGTTGGTTGGCAGGGTGGGGGGAGCGATCGATCCCTGGCGGTTATCGCACACTTTTACATCCCATCGCGTGGGCAGTTTGGTGCTCCTTCCCGTTATGAAGGTTGGGTCACCGTGGTGATTGATTCTGCCCTCCTTGGTTTGTAGGGGTGTGAAGAAGTCGGCACCCGGTTGGGGGTGATGACCATTTCCCGTACTTCTACTCCATGCTCTTTTCACTCAGCCCGGGGGCACAACCTCCGGGTTGGGAAGGGTCAGGGACAGGAGAGAGAGAGGAAAGGTCCGTGGGGAAGGTTTGCTCCGCCAAGCCCTGGATGCGCTCACAGGTGCCCTGTCCACAGTGGGTATGTCCACCGGGATTTCCCAGCATCGCTTTGCCCCTCTCTTCCTGTTGGCGCCGCCCGAAAGGTGGCGGTTTGGGGGGGGGAGATCGGTCCCTGGCGGGGCTCGCGTGCCTTTCCTTCCCATCAGAGGGGCAGGAGGGTGCTCATTCCCATTACAAAGTGGAGTGTCGCCGTGGTAGTTGCTCCTGCACTTCTTGGATTGGAGGGACTTGGAGAAGCCGGCAGCCAGTGGTCGGTGACGACTTTTTCCCGCACTTTTTCTCCATCTTCTTTAACATTCTGCCCGGGTGAACAGCCTGCGGGGCTGGGACAGGGTCGGGAATGGGAGAGAGAGAAAAAATCGGTGGGGAAAGGTTGCTCCTCCAAGCCCGGGGGGCCGCTGCACAGCACTTTTTCCCCAGGGGGGGTATGCACCGGGACTTCCGAGAGTCACTTGGCCCCTCTCTTCCTGCTGGCCGCCACCTGACGGGGGGTGGTGTGGGTGGGGAGGTCAGTCCCTGGCGGGTCTCGTGTGCTTTTCCTTCCCGTCGCGGGTCCAGGAGGGTGCTCATTCCCGTTGTGAAGGGGGTTTACCGTTTTGATTGATTCTGCTCTCTTTCGTTTGGAGGGGTGTGAAGAAGCCGTCACCCGGTTGTGGGTGACGACCCTTTCCCGCACTACTACTCCATGCTCTTTTCACTCAGCCCGGGGGCACAAACACCGGGGCTGGCCAGAGTTGGGAAGGGGAGAGAGAGAGGAAAGATCGGTGGAGATGTGTTGCTCCACCAAGCCGGGGGTGCCATTCCCTGGCACCCTGTTCCCAGGGGGTTGTCCACCTTGACCTCCAAAAGTCACTTGGTCCATTTTTTCCTGCTGGGCGCCGCCCAGCGTGGCACCGGAAGAGGGGGAGATAGGTCCCTTGCGGGTCTCGCACCCCATTACTTCCCTTTGCGGTGGCAGGAGGGTGCTTGTTCCACTTATGATGGGGGCTCACCATGGTGATTGATACTGCCCTCGTTGGTTTGGAGGGCTATGAAGAAACCGGCTCCCGGTGGGCGTTGATGACCTTTTCCCACTCTTCTACTGCATCCTCTTTTAACTCCGCCCGGGGGCACAGCCGGCAGGGCTGAGAGGAGTCGGGAAGGGGAGAGAGAGAGGAAAGGTCGGTGGAGAAGTGTTCCTCCGCCAAGCCCAGGGTGCTAATCCGTGGCGCCCTGTTCCTAGGGAGCTTGTCTAACGTGACCTCCGAGAGTCACTTGGCCCTTCTCTTCCTGCTGTCTGCCGCACGGCGTGGGGCGGGTTGGGCTGGGAGGTCTCTCCCTGGCTAGTCTCCCACTCCTTTCCTTTCTGTCATGGTGAGAGGAGGCTGCTCGTTCCTGTTACGAAGTGGGGGGTCGCAGTGGTGGTTGATCCTGCACTCCTCAGCTTAGAGTTGCAGGGAGAAGCTGGCAACCTGTGGGCGGTGACGACCCTTTCCCACACTTCCTCTCCATCCTCTTTAACATTCCGCCCTAGTGCACAGCCTCCGGTGCTGTGATGGGGTTGGGAATGGGAGAGAGAGAGGAAAGGTAGGTGGGTAAGTGTTGCTCCGCCAATCCCAGGATGCGCTCAGAGGCGCCCTGTTCCCAGGGTTTGTGTCCAACGTGACCTCTGAGAGTCACTTGGTCCTCTCTTCCTGCTGGGCGCCGCCCAGCCGGGAGCTGGATGAGGGGAGAGGTTGGTCACTGGCGGGTCTCGCACGCCTTTACTTCCCGTCAGGGTCGCAGGAGGGTGCTTGTTCAAGTTATGAAGGGGGCTCACCATGGTGAGGGATCCTGCCCTCATTGGTTTGGAGGGCTTTGAAGAAACCGGCACCCAGTGGGCGGTGATGACCCTTTCTCGCTCTTCTACTCCATTCTCTTTTCACTCAGCCCAGGGGCACAGCCTCCGGTGCTGGGAAGAGTCGGGAAGGGGAGAGAGCCAGGAAAGGTCGGTGGGGAAGGGTTGCTCCGCCAATCCCTGGATGCATTCACAGGCGCCCTGTCCCCAGTGGGCGTGTCCACCGGGACCTCCCAGCATTGCTTTGCCGCTCTCTTCCTGTTGGCGCTGCCCGACAGGGAGCGTTTTGGGGGAGATCGGTTCCTGGTGTGTATTGCGTGACTTTCCTTCCCATCAGAGGGGCAGGAGGGTGCTCATTCCCGCCACAAATGGAGTTTCGCTGTGGTAGTTGATCCTGCCCTCCTTGCATTGAAGGGGCGGGGAGAAGCCTGCACCCTGTGGGCGGTGATGACACTTTTCTGCACTTTTTCTCCAGCCCCTTTAACATTCTGCCCGGGTGCACAGCCTCCGGGGCTGGGACGGGGTCGGGAATGGGAAAGAGAGGAAAGGTCGGTGGGAAGAGTTGCTACGCCAAACCCAGGGGGCCGCTCCACAGCACCTTTTTCCCAGGGGGCATGTCCACCCCGACCTCCGAGAGTCACTTGGCCCCTCTCTTCCTGCTGGCCGCCACCCGGCGGGGGCGGTGTGGGTGGGGAGGTCAGTCCATGGCGGGTCCCACGTGCTTTTCCTTCTTGATGAGGGGGAAGGAGGGTGCTCATCCCGTTAAAAAGTTGGGGTTCACCCAGGTGGTTGATCGTGCCCTCGTTGGCTTGGAGGGGCGGGAGAAGCCGGCACCCTGTGGGCGGTGATGACCCTTTCCTGCTCTTGTTCTCCATCCTCTTTTACACTCCGCTTGGGGGCACAGCCAGCAGGGCTCGGAGGAGTCGGGAAGGGGAGAGAGAGAGGAAAGGTCGGTGGAGAAGTGTTGCTCCACCAAGCCGGCGGTGCCGCTCCGTGGCACCCTGGTCCTAGGGAGCATGTCTAACGTGAGCTCCGAGAGTCACTTGGCCCCTCTCATCCTGCTGTCCGCTGTCCGGCGTGGGGCGGGTTGGGCTGGGAGGTCGGTCCCTCGCGAGTCTCCAATGCCTTTCATTTCTGTCGCGGTGAGAGGAGGCTGCTCGTTAGCGTTACGAAGTGAGTGGGTTGCAGTGGTGTTTGATTCTGCAGTTCTCGGCTTGGAGGGGCGGGGAGAAGCCGGCAACCTGTGTGTGGTGAAGACCCTTTCCCGCACTTCTTCTCCATCCTCTTTAACATTCCGCCAGGGTGCACAAACTCCGGGGCTGGGACGGGGTCGGGAATAGGAGAGAGAGAGTAAAGGTCGGTGGGGAAGGGTTGCTCCGCCAAGCCCGGAATGTGCTCAGGGGCATCCTGTTCCCAGGGTTCCTGTTCAACGTGACCTCTGAGAGTCAGTTAGCCCCTCTCTTCCTGCTGGGTGACGCACAGTGGTGGGCCGGCTGGGGGTGATGTCAGTCCCAGGCCGGTTTCCCGGGCCTTCCCGTCGCGGGGGCAGAAGGGTGCTGGTTCCTGTTACGAAGGTGGGGGTCGCCAAGGAGTTTGATACTCCCCTTCTCGGCTTGGAGGGGCATGGAGATCCCGGCAACCTGTGGGTGGTGACGACCCTTTCCCGCACTTCTTTTCCATCCTCTTTAATATTCCGCCCAGGTGCACAGCCTCCGGGGCTGGGACAGGGTTGGGAAGGGTAGAGAGAGGAAAGGTCAGAGGGGAAGTGTTGCTCCGCCAAGGCGGGGGTGCCACTCCCTGGAACATTGTTCCCAGGGGGCTTGTCCAACTTGACCTCCGAAAGTCACTTGGTTGATTTCTTCCAGCTGGGCACTGCCCAGTTGGGTGCCGGATGAGGGGGGAGGTTGATCCCTGGCGTGTCTTGCACACCTTTGCTTCCCATCTCGGTGGCAGGAGGGTGCTTGTTCCAGTTATGAAGGGTGCTGACCTTGGTGATTGATCCTGCCCACGTTGGTTTGGAGAGCTTTGAAAAACCGGCACCCGGTGGGCGGTGATGACCCTTTCCCGCTCATCTACTCCATCCTCTTTTCACTCCACCTGGGGCACAGCTTCCGGGGCAGGGAAGAGTCGGGAAGGGGAGAAAGAGAGAAAAAGTCGGTGGGGAAGGGTTGCTCCGCCAAGCCCTGGATGCGCTCACAGGTGCCATGTAAACAGTGGGAGTGTCCACCGAGACCTCCCAGCATCACTTTGCCCCTCTCTTCCTGTTGGTGCCACCCGACAGGTGGAGGTTTGGAGGGGAGATTGATCCCTGGCGGGTATCGCGTGCCTTTCCTTCCCATCAGAGCGGCAGGAGGGTGCTCATTCCCGTTAAAATGTGGAGTGTGGCCGTGGTAGTTGATCCTGCCCTCCTTGGATTGGAGGGGCTTGGAGAAGCTGGCAGCTGGTGGGCGGTGACGACCCTTTCACGCACTTGTACTCCATCCTCTTTTCCACTCCGCCCGGGGGCAAAGTCTCAGAGGCTAGGATGGATTCGGGAATGGGAGAGAGAGAGGAAAGGTCTGTTGGGAGGGGTTGCTTCGCCAAGCTCGGGGGGACGCTCTGCGGCGCCTTGTTCCCAGGAGGCTTGTGCACCTGGACCTCCGAAAGTCGCTTGACCCCTCTCTTCTGCTGAATGCCCCCCCGGCTGGGGACAGGTTGATGGGGGAGGTCGGTACCTAGCGGGTCTCTCACGACTTTTCTTCCCTTTGCGGGTTCAGAAGGGTGTTCGTTCCCCTTAGGAAGAGGGGGTTCACCATGGACTTGATCCTGCCCTCCTGGTCCTGGAGGGGTGGGTTGAAGCCGGCAGCTGGTGGGAGGTGACGACCCTTTCCTGCACTTCTACTCCATCCTCTTTTCACTCCGCATGGGGTCATGGCTTCCAGGGCTGATACGGGGTCGGCAAGGGGAGAGAGAGAGAAAAGGTCTGTGGGGAAGCGTTGCTCCGCCAAGCCCAGGGTGTCGCTCCCTGGCACCCTGTTCCCAGGGGGCTTGTCCAACTTCACCTCAGAGAGTCACTTGGCCCCTCCCTTCCTGCTGGGCGCCGCCGGGCGGGGTGCCAGGTTTGGGGGGGTGGTCGGTGCCTGACGGGTCTTGCACGCCTTTCATTCACGTCACGATGAAAGGATGGTGCTCCTTCCAGTTAGGAAAGGGGTGTCACCATGGTGATTGATCCTGCCCTCGTTGGTTTGGAAGGGTGTGAAGAAAGCGGTACCAGGTGAGGGGTGACGACTTATTCCCGCACTTCTATTGCATCCTCTTTTCACTCAGCCCTGGGGCACAGCCTCCAGGGCTGGGAAGGGGAGAGAGAGAGGAAAGGCCGGTGGGGAAGGTTTGCTCCACCAAGCCCTGGATGCGCTCAGCGGTGCCCTGATCCCAGGGGTCATGTCCATCCGGACCTCCGAGCCTCTCTTTGCCCCTCTCTCAGTGCCCGCCGCCGACAGGCAGGGGATTGGGTGGAGATGGAAGACGGGCCCTGGTGGGTCTCTCGTGACTTTCTTCCCCAACACGGAGGGGGAGGGTGCTCATTCCCGTTACAAAGTGGGGCGTCGCCGTGTTGCTTGCTCCGGCCCTCTACGGCTTCGAGGGGCGGGGTGAAGCCAGCAACCTGTGGGTGGTGACAACCCTTTCTCGCACTTCTTCTCCATCCTCTTTTCCACTCCGCCCGGGGGAACAGTCTCAGAGGCTAGGAGGGGTTCGGGAATGGGAGAGAGAGAGGAAAGGTCGGTTGGGAAGGTTTGCTTCGCCAAGCTCGGGGGGACGCTCTACGGCTCCTTGCTCCCAGGAGGCTTGTGCACCTGGACCTCCGAAAGTCGCTTGACCCCTTTCTTCCTGCTGAATGTGCCCCAGTTCGGGGACAAGTTGATGGGGGAGTTCGGTACCTGGTGGATCTCTCACGACTTTTCTTCCCTTTGCGGGGGCAGAAGGGTGTTCGTTCCCCTTAGGAAGACGGGGCTCACCATGGTGTTGATCCTGCCCTCCTGGTCTTGGATCGGTGGGTAGAAGCCGGCAACCTTTGGAAGGTGACGACCCTTTCCTGCACTTCTACTTCATCCTCTTTTCACTCTGCCTGGGGGCATGGCTTCCAGGGCTGATACGGGTTCGGGAAGGAAAGAGAGAAAGAAAAGGTTTGTGGGGAAGTGTTTTTCTGCCAACCGTGATGCCACTTGAAGGGGCCTTGTTCCCAGGGGACCTGTCCACGGGAATATCCCAGAATCACTTTGCCTGTCTCTTTCTGTTGGCGCCGCCTGACTGGGGGCGTTTTGAGGGGGGGGAGATCGGTCCCTGGCGGGTCTCGTGTGCCTTTCTTTCCCGTCGCGGTGGCAGGTGTGTTCTCCTTTCCGTCTCAAAGTGGGGGACGCTGTGGTTGATTCTGCCCTCTTTGGCTTGGAGGGGCAAGGAGAATCCAGCGGCCGGTGGGCGGTGACAATCCTTTAAAGCACTTGTTCTCCATACTCTTTTCCAATCCACTAAGGGCACAGCCTTCAGGGCTGGAATGGGGTCGTGAAGCTGAGAGAAAGAGGAAAGTTCGGTGGGGAAGTGTTAACCCGCCAAGCCCAGGGTGCCGCTCCGTGGAGCCCTGTTCCCATTGGGCGTGTCTAACCTGACCTCCGAGAGTCACTTGGCCCCTCTCTTCCTGCTGTCCGCCACCCGGCCTGGGGCGGGTTGCGCTGGGAGTTCGGTCCCTGGCGAGTCTCCAACGCTTTTCCTTTCTGTCGCGGTGAGAGGAGGCTGCTGTTTCCTGTTACAAAGTGGGGGGTCGCAGTGGTGGTTGATCCTGCACTCCTCGGCTTGGAGGGGCGGGGAGAACCCGACACCCGGTTGGCGGTGATGATCCTTTCCCGCACTTCTTCTCCATCCTCTTTTCCACTCCACCCGGGGTATAGTCTCCAGGGCTGGGACGGGGTCGGGAACGTGAGAGAGAGAGTAAAGGTCTGTGGGGAAAGGTTGTTCCTCCAAGCCCGGGATGAGCTCAGAGGCCCCCTGTTCCCAGGGTTCGTGTCCAACGTGACCTCTGAGAGTCACTTGGCCCTTCTCTTCCTGCTGGGCTCCCCCCCTGCCGGGGGCTGATTGATGGGGGAGGTCGGTACCCAGAGGGTCTCTCACGCGTTTTCTTCCCTTTGCAGGGGCAGGAGGGTGTTCGTTCCCCTTAGGAAGAGGGGGATAACCATGGTTGTTGATCCTGCCCTCTTGGTCTTGGAGAGGTGGGTAGAAGCCGGCAGCCGGTGGGAGGTGACGACACTTTCCTGCACATCCACTCCATCCTCTTTTCACTCCCTCCGGGTGCATGTCTTCCAGGGCTGAGATGGGGTCGGGAGGGGGAGAGAGAGAGAAAAGGTCTGTGGGGGAGCGTTGCTCCTCCAAGCCCTGTGTGCTGCTTGAAGGGGCCCTATTCCCAGGGGACTTGTCCACTGGGACCTCCCAGCATCACTTTGTCCGTCTCTTCCTGTTGGCGCCGCATGACAGGGGTCCTACTGGGGGGGACATAGGTCCCTGGCATGTCTCGTGTGACTTTTTTCCCGTCTCAGAGGCAGGAGTGTGTTCTTTCCCTTTACAAAGTGGGGGTTCGCCGTGGTGGTTGATCCTGCCCACTTTGGCTTGGAGGAGCGAGGAGAATCCGTCAGCCGGTGGGCGGTGATGACCCTTAAATGCACTTGTTCTACATCCTATTTTCCAATCCACTAAGGGCACAGCCTCCAGGGCTGGGTCGGGGTCGGGAAGGGGAGAGAAATAGGAAAGTTCGGCGAGGAAGTGTTGCTCCGCCAAGCCCGGGGTGCCGTTCCGTGGCGCCCTGTTCCTAGGGGAGTTGTCTAACGTGACCCCCGAGAGTCACTTGGCCCTTCTCTTCCTGCTGTCCGCCGCCCGGTGTGGGGCGGGTTTGGCTGGGAAGTCGGTCCCTGGCGAGTCTCCCACGCCTTTCCTTGCAGTCGCGGTGAGAGGGGGCTGCTCGTTCCTGTTACAAAGTGGGGGGTCGCAGTGGTGGTTTATCCTGCACTACTCGGCTTGGTGGGGAGGGGAGAAGCCGGCACCCGGTGGGCGGTGATGACCCTTTCCCGTACTTCTTCTCCATCCTCTTTTCCACTCCACCCGGGGTACAACCTCCAGGGCTGGGTCGGGCTTGGGAAAGTGAGAGAGAGAGTAAAGGTCTGTTTGGAAGGGTTGCTCCGCCAAGCCCTGGATGCGCTCAGAGGCACCCTGTTCCCAGGTTTCGTGTCCAAGGTAACCTCTAAGAGTCACTTGGCCCCTCTCTTCCTGCTGGGCGCTGCCCAGCGGGGGGCCGGCTGGGGGAGAGGACAGTCCCTGGCCGGTCTCTAGGGCCTTCCCATCGCTGAGGCAGAAGGGTTCTGGTTCCTGTTACGAAGCTGGGGGTCACCATGGTGTTTGATCCTCCCCTCCTCGGCTTGAAGGGGCATGGAGAAGCCGGCACCCTGTGGGAGGTGACGACCCTTTTCCACACTTATTCTCCATCCTCTTTTCCACTCCGACCGTGGGCACCGCCTCCAGGGCTGGGAGGTGTCCTGAAGGGGAGAGAGATGAAAGGTTGTTGGGGAAACGTTGCTCCAACAAGATCGTGTTGCTGCTCCCTGGCACCCTTTTCCTAGGGGGCTTGTCCAACTTCACCTCCGAGAGTCACTTGGCACCTTTCTTCCTGTTAGGTGCCGCCCAGCGGGTTGACGGGTTTTGGGGGGGTCGGTCCCTGGCGGATCTTGCACCCCTTTCCTTCCCATCGTGGTGGCAGGATGGTGCTCGTTCCAGTTATGAAGGGGGTGTTTCCATGGTGATTGATCCTGCCCTCTTTGGTTTGGAGGGGTGTGAAGAAACCGGCACCCGGTGGTGGGTGACGAATTATCCCTGCACTTCTACTCCATCCTCTTTTCACTCACCCTTGGGGCACAGCCTCTGGGGCTGGGAAGTAGAGAGAGAGGAAAGGTCGGTGGGGAAGTGTAGGTCTACCAAGCTCTGGATGCGCTTAGCGGTGCCCTGTTCCCAGGGGGCATGTCCACCATGACCTCCGAGCCTCGCTTCGCCTCTCCCTTCATGCCCGCTGCCGACCGGCAGGGGATTGGGTGGGGATGGAAGATGGGCCCTGGCGGGTCTCGCGTGAATTTCCTTCACAATTCGGGGGGAGGATGGTGCTCATTCCTGTTACAAAGTGGGGCATAGCCGCGTTGGTTGCTCCTGCCCTCTTCAGCTTCGAGGGGTGGGGTGAAGCCGGGAACCTGTGGGTGGTGACGACCTTGTTTCGCACTTCTTCTCCATCCTCTTTTCCACTCTGCCCGGGGGCATCGTCTCAGAAGCTGGGATGGGTTCGGGAATGGGAGAGAGAGAGGAAAGGTCGGTGGGGAAGGGTTGCTTCGCCAAAGTCGGTGGGCCGCTCTGCGGCGCCTTGTTCCCAGGGGGCTTGTGCATCTGGACCTCCAAACTTTCCTTTACCTCTCTCTTCCTGCTGAACACCCCCCCGGCCGGGGATGGGTTGATGGGGGAGGTCGGTACCTAGCGGGTTTCTCATGCCTTTTCTTCCCTTTGTGGGGGTAGAAGGGTGTTCGTTCCCCTTAGGAAGAGGGGGTTCACCATGGTCTTGATCATGCCCTCCTGGTCTTGGAGGGGTGGGTAGAAGCCGGCAGCCGGTGGGAGGTAACAACCCTTTCCTGAATTTTTACTCCATCCTCTTTTCACTCCGCGCAGGGGCATGGCTTCCAGATCTGATACTGGGTCGGGAAGGAGAGAGAGATAGAAAAGTTCTGTGGGGAAGCGTTGCTCCGCCAAGACCATGGTGCCAATTGAAGGGGCCCTGTTCCCAGGGGCCTGTCCACGGGGACATCTCAGCTTCACTTTGCCCGTCTCTTCCTGTTGGCGCCGCCCGAGTGGGGGCGTTCTGAGGGGGGGAGATCAGTCCCTGGCGTGTCTCGTGGCCTTTCTTTCCCGTCGCGGAGGCAGGAGTGTGCTCCTCTCCGACTCAAAGTGGGGGACGCCTTGGTTGATCCTGCCCTCTTTGGCTTGGAGGGGCGAGGAGAATCCGGCAGCCGTTGGGCGGTGACGATCCTTTAACGCACTTGTTCTCCATACTCTTTTCCAATCCACTAAGGGCACAGGCTCAGGGGCTGGGACGGGGTCGGGAAGGGGATAGAAAGAGGAATGTGCGGTGGGGAAGTGTGAATGCGCCAATCCCGGGGTGCCGCTCCCTGGAGCCCTGTTACTGGGGGGGTGTCTAATGTGACCTCCGAGAGTCACTTGGCCCCTCTCTTCCTGATGTCCGCCGCCCGGTGTGGGGCGGGTTGGGCTGGGAGTTTGGTCCCTGGCGAGTCTCCAACGCTTTTCCTATCCATCACAGTTAAAGAGGCTGCTGGTTCCTGTTACAAAGTGGGGGGTCGCAGTGGTGGTTGATCCTGCACTCCTCGGCTTGGAGAGGCGGGGAGAAGCCGACATCCGGTGGGCAGTGATGACCCTTTCCCGCACTTCTTCTCCCTCATCTTTTCCACTCCACCCGGGGTACAGCCTCCAGGGCTGGGATGGGCTCGGGAAGGTGAGAGAGAGAGTAAAAGTCTGTGGGGAAGGGTTGCTCAGCCAAGCCCGTTATGCGCTCAGAGGCGCCCTGTTCCCAGGGTTGGTGTCCAACGTGACCTCTGAGAGTCACTTGTCCCCTCTCTTCCTGCTGGGCACCGCCCAGCGGGGGGCCGGCTGGGGGCTGATGTCAGTTCCTGGCCAGTCTCCCGGGCCTTCCGGTCGCAGGGGCAGAAGGGTGCTGGTTCCTGTTACGAAGTTGGGGGTAGCCATGGTGTTGGATTTTCCCCTCCTCGTCATGGAGTGGCATGGAGAAGCCGGAACCTTCTGGGTGGTGACGACCCTTTCCCGGACTTCTTCTCCATTCTCTTTTCCAATCCGCCGGTGGGCACAGCCTCCAGGACTCAGAGGTGTCCTGAAGGGGAGAGAGAGAGGAAAGTTTGGTGGGGAAGCGTTGCTCCACCAAGCCCGGGGTGCCACTCCCTGGCACCCTGTTCCCAGGGGGCTTGTTCAATTTCACCTCCGAGAGTCACTTGGCCCCTCTCTTCCTATTGGACGCCGCCCGGCGTGTTGCTGGGGTTTGGGGGGTTTGTCTGTCCCTGGCGTGTTTGCACGCCTTTCCTACCCGTCGCAGTGGCAGGATGGTGCTTGTTCCAGTTATGAAGGGGGTTTCACCATGGTGATTGATACTGCCCTCGTTGGTTTGGATGGGTGTGAAGAAACCGGCACCCGGTGGGGGTTGACGACTTATTTCCGCACTTCTACTCCATCCTCTTTTCACTCAGCCCTGGGGCACAGCCTCCCAGGCTGGTAAGGGGAGAGACAGAAGAAAAGTCGGTGGAGAAGTGTGGCTCCACCAAGCCCTGGATGCGCTCAGTGGTGTCCTTTTCCCAGGGGGCATGTTCACCAGGACCTCCGAGCCTCGCTTTGCCCATCTCTTCCTGCCCACCGCCGACCGGCAGGGAATTGGGCAGGGATGGAAGTCGGGCTTGGCGGTTCTCGCGTGACTTTCCTTCCCAACGCGAGGGGAGGAGGGTGCTCATTCCCGTTACAAAGTGGGGCGTCACCGTGTTAGTTGTTCCATCCCTCTTCGGCTTCAAGGGGCAAGTTGAAGCCGGCACCCTGTGGGTGGTTATGACCCTTTCTCAAACTTCTTATCCGTCCTCTTATCCACTCCATCCGGGGGCTTAGTCTCAGAGACTGGGAGGGGGTCAGGAATGGGAGAGAGAGAGGAAAGGTTGGTTGGGAAGGGTTGCTTCGTCAGGCTCGGGGCGCCGCTCTGCAGAGCCTTGTTCCCAGGAGGCTTGTGCACCTGGACCTCCGAACGTCTCTTGACCTCTCTCTTCCTGCTCAACGCCCCCCTGGCCGGGGAAGGGTTGATGGGTGAGGTCGGTACCTAGCTATTCTCTCATGCCTTTTCTTCCCTTCGTGGGGGCAGGAGGGAGTTCGTTCCCATTATGAAGAGGGGGATCACCATGGTTGTTGATCCTGCCCTCCTGGTCTTGGAGGGGAGTGTAGAACCTGGCAGGCGGTGAAGGTGACGACCCTTTCCTGCACTTCTACTCCATCCTCTTTTCACTCCCCCCGGGGGCATGGCTTCAAGAGCTGAGATGAGGTCGGGAAGGGAGAGAGAGAGAAAAGGTCTGTGGGGAAGCGTTGCTCCGCCAAGCCCGTGGTGCCGCTTGAAGGGGCCCTGTTCCTAGGGGACCTGTCCACCAGGACCTCCCAGCATAGCTTTGCCCGTATATCCTGTTGGTGCCACCCGATAGGGGGCGTTTTGGTGGTGGATTGTTCCCTGGTGGGTCTCGCATGCCTTTCTTTCCCATCACGGGGGCAGGAGTATATTTTTTCCCGTTACAAAGATGGGGGTCTCCGTGGTGGTTGATCCTGCCCTCTTAGGCTTGGAGGGGCGATGAGAATCCACAGCCGGTGGGCGTTGACAACACGTTTCTGTACTTGTTTTCCATCCTCTATTCCAATCCACCCTGGGGAACAGCCTCCGGGGCTGGGATGTGGTCGGGAAGGGGAGAGAAACAGGAAAGTTCAGTGGGGAAGTATTGCTCTGCCAAGCCCGGGGTGCCACTCCCTGGCACCCTGTTCCCAGGGGGCATGTCCAATTTCACCTCTGAGAGCCATTTGGCCCCTCTCTTCCTGCTGGGCGCCGCCTGGCGGGTTGCCGAATTTGGGGGGGTGGTCGGTCCCGGGCGGGTCTTGCACCCCTTTCCTTCCCGTCGTGGTGGCAGGATGGTGCTCATTCCACTTATGAAGGGAGTGTCACCATGGTGATTGATCCTGCCCTCGTTGGTTTGGAGGGGTGTGAAGAAACCGGCACCTGGTGGGGGGTGACGACTTATTCCCGCACTTCTACTTCATCCTCTTTTCACTCAGCCCTGGGGCACAGTCTCCGGGGCTGGGAAGGGGAGAGAGAGAGGAAAGGTCGGTGGGGAAGGGTTGCTCCACCAAGCCCTGGATGCAGTCAGCGGTGCCCTGTTCCCAGGGGGCATGTCCACCAGGACCTCTGAGCCTCGCTTTGCCCCTCTGCTCCTGCACGCCGCCGCCCGACAGGGAATTGGGTGGGGATGGAAGACGGGGCCTGGTGGGCCTCACGTGACTTTCCTTCTCAACACGTGGGTAGCAGGCTGCTCATTCCCATAACAAAGTGGGGTTCAACGTGACCTCCAAGATCACTTGGCCCCTTTCTTCCTGTTTGGAGCAGCCCGTCGGTTGGCAGGGTGGGGGGAGCGTCAGTCCCTGGTGTTTATCGCACGCTGTTACATCACATCGCATGGGCAGTTGGGTGCTCGTTCCCGTTACGAAGGTGGGGTCCCTGTGGTGATTGATCCTGCCCTCGCTGGTTTTCAGGGGTGTGAAAAGTCGGCACCCGGTTGGGGGTGATGACCATTTCCTGTACTTCTACTCCATCCTCTTTTCACTCAGCCCGGGGGCACAGCCTCCGGTTTGGGAAGGGTCGGGGACAGGACAGAGAGAGGAAAGGTCAGTGGGGAAGGGTTGCTCTGCCAAGCCCTGGATGCGCTCACAGGCACCCTGTCACAGTGGGCGTGTTCACCGGGACCTCCCAGCATCGCTTTGCCCCTCTCTTCCTGTTGGCGCCGCCCAAAAGGTGGCGGTTTGGGGGGGAGATCAGTCCCTGGGGTGGCTCGCGTGCCTTTCCTTCCCATCAGAGGGGCAGGAGGGTGCTCATTCCCCTTACAAAGTGGAGTGTCGCCGTGGTAGTTGATCCTGCCCTCCTTGGATTGGAGGGGCTTGGAGAAGCCGGCAGCCGGTGGTCGGTGACGACTTTTTCCCGCACTTTTTCTCCATCTTCTTTAACATTCCGCTTGGGTGAACAGCCTG
>PVKS010037031.1:0-18933 GCA_004027875.1 Aplodontia rufa
TTGAAGCTTTTCCTAAAAGATAAAACTAGGAAAATTAATTTTAGGCTTGACCTTCAACAATTACTATTTCAAAATGTCCCCAGGCTGGCTAGTATCCCTTAATAAAAATCATTGTATTTAAAGGATTTAGAACTGTTTTCTTTATTGAGGGTTGAATTAGTTAGAATTACACATGCAGAGAAAACTCTATGGAAAATCTATTGTATAATGAGGGACTGAGACTAATGGTTGTAACTATAGAGACATTTACCCTAGTTTTAATGTAACATAAAAGCAATCTGGAGAAAATTGTTGCTATTTTAAAATAGGAACCCACATATGGAGAGATTCGATCTGGGTTAAAAGGGAGAAAATAGATTAAAAGAGAAAAACTGAGGTAGAGGAAAGTTATTTCATTCAGTATTTGATTTAATCCCGTATTTAGTTCCATATGCTCACTTGAGAGGATCACAGAGAGCCAAGAATGCAAAATACCTTCTTTTTTCCTCTCTAATTACTTAAGCATGGTGTCCAAAGCTATTTTGCCGACCAGTTCTAATCAGAATATTGGCATCTACTTCTTTGAAACTTTTTATCATCCTCTAATAGCTGAATATTATAAAACAACTTTTTCCAATCAGTGGAGCCATTAGAAGCATTTTACGAAACTCTTCAACCTCAAAGAACTGCAATCTCACTAAATAATTAAGATATTTTAAATATTTAAATCCAGATTAGCATAGTTGTTTATCAGAAAAAAATGTAAAGTGATTTAAGTCAATATTTTTAGTGTCAATGAGTATAAAATAATGGCTATACAGATGCTAATATGTGTGAATAGGCATGAATTCCTTTTTGTCTTGATTGTGATTATTTTAATTAAATATATGCTACTCTAAGAAGGTTAACAGTAAATCAACAGGGCAGCCCACATGTTGAGGGCTTAAAAGAAATAGAAGGAAATTATATATGAGGATCAAGCCAGAGTTTAATGAAAACTTTAACATATCTGAATGTTTATTTATATAAGATCAGGGTAGGAATAGTTCTGAGTGTGTTATTTACAGACGCATTTCTGTTTACTAAAGAAACATACAGAGGAATAGCCATATTTTCCAATAATGCCTGTAATGTCACAATGTTGGGACAGAAATCTCATTTCTTTTTCCTACTGGCACAGTGGGTGCACTCTGCCTGTACAGCTATAAATGAGGACGGCCAGATTTTTCTGTCTCTAGAATATTCCAACAGCACAACAAGCATTACATTTTCTACCATTAGGCTAAAACTTACTAGCAAACATTAAGTGGATATAGGTGCTGGAAGAGGAGCTGCACAGAACAGCAATTCCAACAGAGTAAAGATACCTGCTGCCATGGAATCAATTAGGACAGGGAAAGAAGCAAAACTGGAAACCAATTGAAAGAATACAGAAAGGAAATTAGAAAAAAAATCAATTTCTAATTCAGATTTCCTCTATTTACTTATATTTCATGATCCTCTTCAAGTCTCCTCCTCTTCCCTTCTCATCTCCTCTTCCTTTTCCAACAAAAGGGTCAAGTCATAGAGTTTTAACACTTTCTAATTCTAGAATAAAGTGATGAAATATATATTAAAATAAATAACATTGAGAGTATTTCCTGAATGTGTTTAGGAAATCATGGACAAGGTAGTTAGTTGATTGTAAGAGACAAAGGGGTCCCTGAGGGCCTACTCTGCAGCAAACATCAGCTAGATAGGTTCCCTGTGTCCATCAGCAGGTGCTCACTGGAAACCTAGCAGAGGGCACTGCAAGAAATGTTTCCTTTCTCTGAGTTGAGTCCACAGCTGTTAAACTTAGAAGGATGAGATCAGAATTTCTGCTCCTAAAGTGGTCTTTGAAGAGCTTACTTTGCTATCGCCCTTTGTTTTCTGCCAAAGACAAGGTTAAACAATTTTCAGGTTCTACTTGAAGAGGAGTTTTTGTGTGATTTCCGACGTATAGCTATTCAGGACCCAGAAATGCTTTGCACAATTAATAGAATGCTTTTCTTAGTCCTCTGATTAGTCATGAGGACTACCAAGGGACTCTTAAAAGCAGAGACATGATAGGACTTCTTTTTTTTAGTCTTTGGGGAAAAGATGGACCACAGTGCCGAACATTAGGCTCTTCTTCACCTTATTCTAGGTGCCCAGGATCCTGCTGTCCCCATCTCCTATTATTTAATAGCAACAATAACACCATAAACAAGCACAATTATAGCACAAAATGTGTTCTCATAAGCATTTGAGAAGGGAAAAAAATTGGAAAGCAATGGACATGGTTTATTTTACTTTTCTTTGGAAAAAATTGCTAAAATTTACTAGGTTCACCATTTCAAGGACCAGCATTGATTATAACATGGTGAATATTTTTAAAACCCAATATGCTAAAGAGCTTGTTTTTTTTATACACAGAGTTGTATAATATTCCCACACACTACTCAAGGTAAGTAAAGCTTCATCTATCAGTCCATAAGTCAGAGTTGACGTGCTGGTATCAAATGAAGATTTGCAAAAATTTTACTTTTCATTTAGTATGAAAGGAAAATTTACCCTAACTATAACAAGTGAAGAAGAAGAGAGAGGAGGCTTGGTGGCTTGGTGGTTGTGGCGCTTGCCTGGCTTGTGTGAGTGCACAAGGTCAAATCCCAGCACCACGTATACAAGGATGCCTTGGAGCAACAAAAGTCACATGAAAAACTAAATAAAAATTGTTTTTCTCTCTCTCTCTTCTCTCTTTCTCTCTCATTGTTCCTTTCTCTTTTAAAAGAAAAAAAAAGAAGGAAAATTTTGATAAAGTTTGTAAATAGCATAGTTATATGCAGATATCTGTAATAGCCTACTTAAGAATTCTACTTTAGTTGTGCAAAACAGAAAAGATACAAAGCATGTTTTATATGATTTTAAAATTTTAGTTCTCATTTTTTTATTTCTTACATAGATAAAGGGGTTCATAAATTCTCAAAGTTTTAGTTAAGAGGAATATATTTGACTATGTGTATCAATTTTATTCCAAAGCTCATCTTGCCCAAGGCTATTCATTTGAATGATAACACAAGACAGAGCACTTTGTCTGCTGGGGCAGTTCCTTGGCTGCCTCTTCTCCTCTTTAGAAAAATAGCATCATTCAGAGAAGACTTTGCCAATATTTGATAAAAATTAGGATGGATATTCCATGCACTTATAATGAACTTTCAAAATCTAATTGCAAAAAAGTATAACTACTTATATCAGATAGTGTAATTAGACTATTTAGTTCCAGTTACAGGATGAAGTGTGTATGTGTGATATTAATTGTTCAAATGCAAGTTAAATGTAGAAGTGATATGACAAACTAAAAGGAGAAAAATTGTAGTAAGAATCTATTATTGACTCTATGTCAATTTGTTATAAATTTATAGTAATGTAAGCCAATACTTTAATAAAAATAAAAACAAAGCTGGGCTGGAACAGTAGCTCTGTGGTTACGGCGCTTGCCTGGTGTGCGGAAGTACATGGGTTCAAACCCCCTCACCCATGTACACAACTAAGTGTCAGAGCAACAAAAGCCATGTGAAAAACTCAATAAAAATTGATTCTGTCAGGCTGTAGCAGTGTCTCAGCGGTTTCGGTACTTGCCTGGCAAGCACGAGGACCTGGGTTGAAACCCCAGCACCACATACGCAACTAAGTGTTGGAGCAATGAAGGCCATGTGAAAAACTAAATAAAGTTGTTTCTCTCTTTCTCTGCCTCTCTCACTGTCCCTCTCTCTTTAAAAAAAAAATGATTCTCTGTCTCTCTCTCTCGCTCTCTCACTCACTGTCCTTCTCTCTTTAAAAAAAAGTTTAAAAATTTAAAAAATAAAAATAACATTAGCTAAAATATTCTCTAATATTATTTCCCAATAAACTATAGTTTGAAAGCAGAGGAAATTATTTTTCAAAGCATTATTTTTGAGCAATAACAAAATTCATTTTTCTGTAAATTGGGACAGGAGATAGCACATCTGAATGTTCAATCCAATTTTCAAAAATCAAACTCATTAAATTATAATATAAAACTTTAGATATAATCTTGGCATTGTCATTGATTTAAATTTTTATATGAAAAAATAATATTTCACTTAAGTATAAAAGTCTCAGCTGGGAAAATACTGTAGGTAAATACAAGTACCAGAGAAATTTTTAGGAATTATTTATCATAATCAAAAACACTTTAATGAAGATATAAAATCCCCCACTTGAGCCTGACAGTTTCAAGAGGATATCCATCTCAAAGCCTGGTTGGAAGTTTTTAAATTCTAATACTAAGAAGAATGAGTAATATAAGAAATAAATACTCTACAGAAGATGAGAGGCTTTTTAAATGCCCATTTATGGTCATTCATTTTTCCCCACAAATAGGCTCTTTGCTTACTTCAAAGCAAAACTTAGTGGTTATACTAGCCCAGCTGGAAAGAGATTAATATGTTGTTCGGTCCCTTCATCCTTGAAATCTTACTTTTAATTTCCCAGTCTCCTTCCATTTGTAACAACTGGAGAGGAGAAGGTACACATGGCTCTTTTGTAGACAACCACTTTGATAAATGTTGCCCTGATTACTACCTGCGGCACTTTATTATGGCCTGTTCCTTCCAAAGACATGTGGTCTCTATTTGAAAGAGGCCTGCACTTTATCAATTGAAAGGCAGTGCGATATTAAGGAATTAATGAATGATGAATAAAACCAGCATTCACCTGAGTTAAATTAAGTTCCTTTTTCCCATATGGAGCCACTGTGTTGACCAAATATTGATTTAAATGAAGACTCAAATGATTGTTACAATAAAACATATTGCACAAACACATTTTAAAGTACAACAGAAAAACCAGCAATTTTTTGTTTTCGTACATTATGTACCCATGGAAGCTATTTAGATTTCTCCCTTTAGGGATCTTTTGTCAGTAACTACCATTCTGTGGTTAGCCACAATTTAAATTGCTGTTACCTATAGATAGTAAATTATTAGTTATATCCAACATTTAAACCACACAGTTTGGTTATATTTTTAACTTTACAAAAAGTTTTTTATGATTTGCTTTTTTCTATGTTTTTGTTCTTGTACCAATTATTGGATAGTAAAACTATTACATATGGGAATACAATTTCTTCATACCATGGTAGATAATGGCTAGACACCATTTAAAATAACCATCAGACATAGTTCTATTAAGTTGCTATGTTATATATCAGTTGTTGAACAACATGGTAGAAGAAATGTTAAAACCTTGCATAATTAGAAAGACAAAAATTTATAATTCACAAAAATTAACTTGTATATGTATGTGCACACACATATGAATTTTTTTATTTAAACAGAAAATCCATTTTATTTAGCTTTTCATGTGGTTTTCATTGCTTGTACACTTCCTTGTGTACACATGGTGCTGGGGATTGAACCAGCATTGTAGGCAAGTGCCCTAACTGCCAAGCCACCGCTCCAGCACATGAGTATTATTTTTAATGTCTGCCTTAAAAATTCTTGGAGAACAAGTTGGAATGACTAGAGGTTACTTAACTATAATAATATTTTCAAATATGAGATCCTTTATACATTCTAAATAAAATGCTAAAATAACAATAACATTGTACCTAAGGAAAAATTATTAGTTGCAATTTTTTTTAATTGACAAAACCTAAAAGGGCTAATTAGTTGAGGGAAATAATGAAGTAACCATATTACCAAAGGAAAATGTAACGACAGAAACAAATGTGGTAAAATTTAACTTTAATAATTGGAAGTTATTAAAGAGTAATGTAAGGTCTCAAAGCTACATAATTATAGTAAGATATGAGTATTAGGGGAAAATGCATTGACAGATAACCATATATTATTTCTGGTAGAATCAGATGTTCCCAAAAGGATCTGAAAAACAGTATTTTGAAAAAAAAATTTTTTCTTTCTTTAAATCATTTTGACTGATCCAGTTTTAGGAACAGGGACAAAGAAGTACTTTTTTTTTAAATAAAAGAATGTTGTAGGCACCATGTTGTAAATCTATAAAGGAAATGGACTAGGTAATGTTAATAAGGGGGTGTGCCCCAAGAATGTACAGTAGCTTTATTTATGTGACAATGATTGAGCTGCAAGCTGAAGAGTGTTCCCGAATTGTATCTGGTGAAAGTTCTCATCAGAGGAAACTTCTAGTGTCACGATCCTGCAAAGAGTATATCCTTGCCATGATTAGAAGTTGGTAACCAGTCACAAAGGAAGAAACAGGAGGCTGCATGGAACTGTAGGAGGCAAAATCTGAAAGCTGAGAGATAAATGGTGCTCCTCAAACATGGAAAAAATCTAGAACATGTAGTGTATTGTAGGGGGGAAAAAGGTTGAATTTGCAAAAGGGGAGGAAGCCATCATATAGTTCAAAGAGATTTTCTGTGTGATGGGTTATTCTGCCTGCTGGGGTAGGGTGCTGGTTGGATGGACAAGGCAAAAGAAGAGAACAGTTCTGAAAATACTACAATAATCCAGGGAAGATACAGTGATAATTTGGATTGGGATTCTAGCAGTAAATTACTAAGAGAGATTGGGCAGAATAACAGAATTCACGGATAGTTTGATGTGGCACTTTGGAGAAAGAAGCTTAAAGAACAAAGAGAAAATCATCATAAGATCACTTTGAGTTTGGGGTTCTGGGAATCTTGAAGAATAGCATCAGTCTTTCCAAGTGCAGCAGTTGAATGAAGAAGTATGTTTAGAGGCTGTGTGAAGTTGGAGATGACAGATAGTTATAAAGGAAAGTGTGTCAATTAAGCTGGGGCTCAAAAGTGAAGTACAGCCTGAACTTGCAAATCTTTGAACTTGAGCATCTAGGGAATATTTTAAACATCATGTTTATAGAGATTACGTACATATACAACCTGTAGCAACATAACAAAAACTTTTCAAGTGGACATGTTGTGGCTATATGTGAGATGCTCCCCCAAAATGTCCTGCTATTCAGGAATTTTCAAAGAGGAAATGATTGGACTGTGAGAGCTTTAACCTAGTCCACCCATCCTAGCTTGAATGGACTAACTGGGTGGCAACTGTAGGCAGGTGGGTCATGGCTGGAGAGGGTGGGTCCCTGGGGGTGTGCTCTGGAAGAGTTCCTCTTCTCTGGGACTCCTCTCCTCCCCAATTATTTTCCAACCTTGAGTGCAGCCACTTTCCAGTGTCCAGTCCTTCTGCCACAATGTTCTGCTTCACCTCCAGCCCACAGCAATGGAGTCAACCCTGTAAGGATTGTACTTCTGCAACTCTGAGTCCAAAGTAACCATTTCCTCTGTTTAGTTGGTCTTCTCAGGGATTTTGGTCACAGCAATATGAAGCCGACTGTCACCAGATGGCTTTGGATTGCCATATTAAGAAGGCAGAGATTCAGCGTGAAGGAAATTAAGAAGGCACAATCAGTGAGGTGGAAGGAAACTAAGCAAAGACACTCTTTAAAGGAGGGTCTCGTCAACTGGGTCAAATCAGGACAAGGAGTATTTAAGAAAATCACATAACTAGTGACCTTGACATGAGTAAAAATGGTAGGAGTGAAAGGTAAGATGCGAACCTGAATGTACAGGACTCAAGCCATATGACATAGAATAAACAAAACTGGAGATACACTTGGGACCTGTTCTGTAGTAGTTTTATTATAGAAGAGAGCAGATAAGTAAGAAGGTAAGTAAGTATGGTGAGGGGTGGACTTTTTAAAGATTAAAAATACTACTAGAAATTTATTCCTAAAGGAAATAATCTATAGAGAGTAGAAAAAGAATGTAATAGATACAAGAGAAAGATGAGGTAATTTTGATTAAATAATTAAATGGGCTAGTGGGTACAAGTGAAGGGGTTGGTGCAGGATGAGAACATACCTAGTTCTTTCAAAATCAATCCTTTCATTCATCCAACATGCTACAAAGTGGGTGCAATTATTTATTCCTTGAGAGAGGTAGGCAGTAAGTGAATAAAAATAAACAGTTTTGTGCATGATGAGGGTTGTTTAAAGTCTTTTAAGAGTGCTCTGTTATGGCTAGGAAGGGGGGTGCACCCCTACAATCCCAGCAGCTCTGGAGGCTGATGCAGGTGGATGGCAAGTTTGAGATCAGCCTCAGAAACTTAGTGAGACCCTGACTCAAAACTAAACTAGATAATGAGTTTAAAATGAATACAAAAATAAAAATGTTCTGCTAGATATGCAAATTATAATGCTATCACAAAAAAGAAAATACATAAGTTCCAAGGGATGCACAACCTGCTGAAGGAAATTTTGAAAAGCACTTTTAACAGACACTGAGGATAAGTGTAAGCCAAGGTTTAGAATGCCATTAGAACTGAACAGGGAGGAAGATTTTTGTAAGCACTAAACATGGGGAATTTGAAGGCAGAGAGGTATAAAGAGTATCAGAATTAGGTAGGTGGGGCTCCAGATGCATTTATGGGAGTTAAGCAGAGAGGTTAAGGCTAGCCATTTGTGTACCACGCAGAACACATATTTTGTTCAGTTTGGGGAATAAAATATAACAAGGATTAACAAAACCTGTCATATTTCTTAATTTGGTGACTAGCTGGATGCAAACTAAATTACTAAGAAGAAAGATTGTAGTATAGACATAAATTCAGATTGCACATACTGGGTTTGAGATACCTATGTAAATTCTCCCTGATCATAGGTAGGTGAAAATGTTCAAAGCGATCACAGTGTGAGTTTGGGAGTCAGATAGAGTCAGGTGCCTGGCATCAGGAGCAGGGGCAGGTGTAAGTTTTATAGTGCCAGGAGTTTATACAGCTTCAGAGCCCTTTAATTATATGTCAAATTTAAAATACAATATTAGGTAGAATGCTTGAAAGTTGGAACTATGCATATAGTAGTTTTTGAGGTTTAAATTTATTAGTAGACCTATTTACTAATTTTACTAAATTTACTTTATAAATGTATTTATGAGCCATTGTTGTGGAGAAAGATAAAGCTACAGAAGGAACTAGATGAGAACTAGAGAAGAGAGAGAGAAAAAGAACCTTTATTCAAAAGCATTATTCCATTCTATCTATCAATTTATTTATCATCAATTGATAAACCAAAGTATGTTTCAGTAGAAGATGTAACAGTGTAAAAATTGTTCTTAGTTCTTCAAGTTTGCGTGTTTGCATATGCACAACGATTTGTGTGTGATTATGCAAAAGATAAAAGGTTTTCTGGAAAGTATTGAGGCAGCTGCAGTCTTCAGACTCCTTCCTTTTCTCATGAATACAAAAGTAGCATTTAACTTATCATTGTACTCAAGGGCTTATTTTATAAGCAATATAAAAGCAGCTGGGAAAATGATTTTGTTACTTTTAGCATGGATAGGTAATTAAAATTTTCTGGATTAGAGATATTTGAGTGTTTTCTATGTTGCTGATGATAGTTCTTACTAATGATATTAGTGCAGTAATTTTCCAATTTCAAATGTTAAGTATTTTTGTGTGGTTAAGTGATTTTGTTGAGTCATATAGATAAATTTAGTATGAAATTGGAGCCATGAACAATTTCAGCAAATTTTGCTCTTGTAATTCAAGCTGTTTAGCACTTCATAGAATCCTCCACCTCCTTTTCTTTCTCCCCCATACCCTTTTTTTTCCTTCCAAAAGCAGTGTAAGAGAAATTGAAAAGAGCACCAAATCACACCTTTGTGTCCTACACCATAATTACAGGAAAGCTAATTAATACAAAAAAAAAAAAAAAAAAAAGCCAGGTAGGGACGGGATCAAGAAACTAATACTAAGGCTGAAAGGTACATCAAGAGGTAAAATAACGTATTTCTTCACGGCCAAGAAATACTTAATTCAGGATCTGGAGTGGTGACATAATGGTTATGACGCTTGCCTGGGAGGTGCAAAGACAAGGGTTCAAACCCCTGCTCAGTTACACGACAAAGTATCAGAGCAACAAAAGCAAAAGCCACATGAAAAACTACAAAAGTTGATGCTCTCTTTCTTTCCCTTTCACTGTCCCTCTCTCTTTACCAAAAAAAAAAAAAATGAAAAGAAAGAAAGAAAGAAAGAAAGAAAAGGAATACTTAATTGAAGTTTTGTATAAAAATATCAAAATAAAACAATACTACACAATCTTCTGGCGATTTCCCAAAAATGACAATTCAATATTATTCCCTTAATCATTTATTCAAATGCATAAATTTCACATTCATGCAGCTTACTCAAACACATTAGTAGTACATTTGAATTATTTGTAACATTTTTAATATATCCTAGAAATACCAAGTATTCTGATAATCTTGTTTTTTCCTCTGAACAAAATAGAGTTTCTTCGCATTTATGTATAGAAGTTGTTTGTCCTTTATTTATTGCTATGATTTGAATGTGTCCCCAAAATTCCTTGTGCTGGGAACTTGGTCCCCAAAGCCAGTGTTCAGAAACTGGATCTTTGAGAGGCAATGGATCGTATGGACTCTGCTGTCCCGAGTGGATCCGTGAATTAGTATATTATCAAAGGATTGACTTTGTTATGAAAGCAAGCACTCTCCGTCAAATTTGCTGTACCCTTTGCCATGTTATGATGAAGGGAGGAAGCACCTGCCACACCTGCCTGTGCTCCTGAACTTTCTAGGCTCCAGCAATGGATGCTAAATGAACCTCCAGTCTTCATTAAGTCACCCATCTTAAATATTCTATTAAAGCAACAAAAATTGGGCTAAGACATTGTTTCTTTTCCCTTGAATACATTCGCTTTGGAAGCAGCAATTAAGAGTGACCCCACTGTGTTTTCTTCAATGTAAATTTAATAACTCAATAATGTTGAATCTGACTATGCAACAAAATGTGTGTGTGTGTGTGTGTGTGTGTGTGTATGCACTCATGGGGGGGGAGAGACTAGGAGGAAAGAGTCATAGAACCACATTAAGAGAGAGATTTAACTTCCTGTGGGACTAAGAAGTTACAACATTTTTCTTTTTTTTTTTTTTAAGAAAGAGGGACAGTGAGAGAGAGAGAGTGAGAGAGAGAGAGAGAGAGAGAGATAAGCAAGTTTTGATTAGTTTTTCAAGTGACTTTGTTCCTCCCACACTTTGTTGTGCATGTGATGCTGGGGTTCAAATCCTGTACTCCTGCATGCCAGGCAAGCACCGTAAGTGCTGAGCCACCACTCCAACTCCTACAATTGTTTCTTAAGCAAACCAAAAAACCACATATAGATCAGAACAGAAAGCAAGTAAAATTAATGAGCCTAGTCTACACACTAGTGTTTAAACAAGGCAGACAGTCACGCAAATTTTAATTTCCATAGGTGTGGGAAATATTGATCAACAAAATTAAATATGTTATCCAGACCAGAGTGAAGAGAGAGTTAAGTAAGCAGAGTTGGGCAGAAGAAAGAGAACAGAAAAGCACTACCAGTGGAGAAAATCAGAAAACATGAATCAGGGTTATCCCAAGAAAGAAGCTTTTGCAGTGATGATGAAAATGTCAAAAACAGGTCTGAGATCTAATGGACCGAAGAATAGACTACAGGCATTGCTGAACAGGTGGTAATTCTGGGAGACAAAGAGGTAACTTCAGGAGAAGATGTTCCTTAGAGACACGGTGGTAAAACCAGGGGTACACTAAGTTATCAAGCAAAATGGGGGAGCATTGATTAACAGAGTGTGCAAAGAGGTGGAAATTGATTGTAACACACAAAAACGAAGAAAAAAATTATTTTCCAAACCCTTCTACCCTCCCCACCCACAAACACTTGATTTCGCTTTTACCTTAAGGAAGTTCAATGATGATCTGGACTGATGGTTCAGCAGTTACAGTGCTTGCCTGGCATGCATGAGGACCCGGGTTCGAACCCCAGCACCACATACACAGCAAAGAGGAGCAATGAAAACCAGATGAAAAACTAAATAAGATTGATTCTCTCTTTTTCTCTCTCTCATGTCGTCTCTCTGTCCCTATCTCACTGTCCCTATCTCTTAAAAAAAAAAAGTCCAATGAAGATAATTATGAATGGCACAAAGAACAGTTTTCATTTATAAATAGTGCATGCAGGAGAAAAGTAATCAAAATACTAAAGCACATGAATACACTCCTGCTCCAACATACACACACACACACACACACACACACACACACACGCATTGCAACATGGAAGAAAGAAAGGAAACCTTCATACACATTTAGTGGTACTTCAACCAACAAACAGTGCAGAAAGGAAAAAACAGTGAAACGAGTTCATAACATCAAATTACATACAAGACCGAAAGGTGGGAAATGGTAACAGATGAAATTCAGGAAAGAGACAGATAAAGAAATCAAACTATCTCCAATATGAAGTCCGAATTACAGTACGTGCGATGGAGAACAGAGATGAAGGAGCCGATGAGTGTTCTGGTCGCCATGACCCATTGGTTGATGCCATGAATCTTGTGCCTTTCAGGAGTGTTTATTCACAAACAGATGTTAAGTATTTATGTCCATTTGGGAATTCTCTCCAAATCGCTCTCACTAAAGGTTTCTCTGAACAACACTTGAAGGAGTTATATTTGGTCCTGCCACTTGAACTTTGGACCCAATAAACATGGTTTTATCTTTCTCTGTCAAATTCATCACTATTTTACATTTTATATGATTAGCTGTTTTCTCACTGTCTTTTAACAGTGATGTAAATTCTATCCTTCGCGCTTAGAGTGGTATGACTTTCATAACATACAGAAGATAATTTTTAACACGTCAAATGAATTAATGATCAATAAATGATACAATTGAGGGTTAAAAGACAATATTATTTAAGTAGATATATCTTTGCACACAATTTACTGCCACATAAACATGAATGTAATATTTAAGATATTTGTGAAGCTGGTAATTAAATTACTTTTTGTGAAAACTTTGAAAAATGGTTAACACTGTATTAAAATATTCAAAGCTCAGGTTCATGCTCCTAGTAAGGTATAAATGATTGTATGTTTAGCTAATCTTTCCTGAATATTTTAATTTCAGATTGATTACACTATGTTAAGTTTTATTAAGGGTAATATTTCACATTTTCCTCTGGGTTACTGATTTTTGAAAAGAATTATGTGTGCTACTTCTCATTATACATGTTGCTTAATATATTGTCTCTATGACTCATTGATGTTTTAAAAGTCACATATCACATCCCATTAATTATATATCTACAATTTTCAATTACATTTTAAAAGGTAGCATTAGTTATATGACAACCTTCTCATCCTTTGTGTAAACACAGATAGATATACCTTCTTTTTTTTTTAAGAGAGAAGGACAGTGAGACAGAGAGAGAGAGAGAGAGAGAGAGAATCGAATCAATTTTTATTGAGTTTTTCACACGGCCTTCATTGCTCTGACACTAAGTTATATACATGGGTGCTGGGGTTTGAACCTGCGTACTTGCGCATGCTGGACAAGCACCGTAAATGTCAAGCCACTGCTCCAGGTCCCATACCTTCTTAATTCTTAAAATAATTTTACAATTTATTTTAAGTTGGTATTTGCAATTAGTTCATGTGCTTGTATCAAGTAGTAAGGACTTTTATAATTAATTCTAACTGACATGATGGTGTATAATATGATGTTTTCCTACTTGTACATATCATGCAATGTATGTCTGTCTCCTCAAACATTTATCAGTTCTTCCAGCTTTCACCTTTGATATACACTCAGCAGTGAGACTGCTGGACTGTGTGGTAGTTCCTTTTTTTTATTTTTGAGGAAACTTCAAACTGATTTATGCACTAGCTGCGGTAGTTTATATTCACAATAGGATGCACAGCTTCCTTTCCTCTACGTCCTTGGCAGCACTTGATGCCTTTAGGCTGATTAATAATAAACATCCTTGAGCTGGAGTTGTTACAGTGGCTCAGCAGTTACAGTGCTTGCCTGGCATGCACAAGGACCCAGATTCAAACCCAGCACCACATTCACAACACAGTGTCGGAGCAATGAAAGCCACATGAAAAGCTAAATAAAGTTGATTATCTCTTTCCCTCTCTCTTACTTTAAAAATAAAGTTGGTTATCTCTTTCCCTCTCTCTCACTGTCCCTCACTTTCTTTAAAAAACAAGTAATAATAATAATAATCATTCTTATCGAAGCGAGGTAATGTCTGCTTGTGATTTTGTTTTGCGTTTCCTGGTTGATGAATGAGGTGGAGCATTTTTCATCATTTGTTTGTCTTCTTTCATGAATTGCCTACGGGGCTGGAGCAGTGGCTCAGTGGTTCCAGTGCTTGCCTGGCATGCGTAAGAGCCAGAGTTCAAACCCCAGCACCACGTACACAACAAAGTGTTGGAGCAACAAAGGCCACATGCAAAACTGAATGAGATTGATTCACTCTTTCTCTCTCTCACTGTCTCTCTTTAAAAAAAAAATTGCCTACGTAGGTCTATTGACTATTTTTTAATCAGTTTACTTGTGAGTATTTTTTTTTGTCTGTTTTTTGTCTTTTATTTTTGCTTCTTTCGTTTGTTTCAGTTTTGCTGTTGAGTTTCTGGAATTCATTAGGCATTCTGGATCTCAACTTCTTGTCAAACGTTCTCTTTGCAAACATTTTCTTCCTTTCAGCAGCTTGTCTTCACTTGTCTTTCCTTATGGAGAATCTACTTTGTTTGACATAATTGTGTTTGTTGGGTTCTTATTTGTTCCTGTGCTTTTTGGTTCTTGCTCCCAAAATTTTTGCCCACTGCAATGTCTGTAAGGAATTCTCCCTTGCTTTCCTGTAGAATTTTCCTAATTTTTGGTCTTAAATTTAAGTCTAATCCGTTCTGGGTTGATTTTTGTAACTGATGGTGCATAGGGACCTGTCTGCATTCTTTTGAATGTCTGCACACATTTTTCCCAGCATTGTCATTGAAAAGACTGCCCTTTCTCCAGTGTTTGCTTTCAGGGCCTTTGCAGAAAATCAGTTGGCTGTAGATCTGTCTCTTCACATCAGTAGGTACTGTTTTCATATCAGCAGCTTTTATGATCTCGTCTTTGGTCATGAGAGTCTCTTCCATACTTTGTGGTATTTTTCAAAGACGTATGCATGTTTATGTGTTTATAAGCCACACAAAATATACAAGCAGTTCTTAAATTCGTTAAGTCCAATGCCTCATAATAAATACACAGATCAGAAAAGTCTGCAGATGCTCACAGATCTCTGCCCACGTCCATGCTCTAGTGTACAGTACCTACACGTCCAGTGGCCAGCAAGTGCTGCTCTTGCCAAAGGCCTTTCTGTGACCATAGCCCTGTTTCACTTTTCCCCATGGTAGTCCAGAAGTCTCAGGAAGCTAACCACTTCCGAATCATCCTCTGTAGATGAGCAATACGAGTTGGCACTGAGATTCCCATCTCCTTCACACTGCAGGCAGCAGGGTAGAAAACACAGAAGTTTTTATTTTGTGCTACTTAGATATACGTGACAGAGTCAAGGTGTAGATGCATATGGAGGTGATTTATTTGCTAATAATGTGATTCCTTTCCCTTTTAGACTTAGTTCTCTACGTACTTAATGTGCTGTCTTGAATTGTTTTTTTCATTATTTTATTGTTGTTGCAACAAATTATCACAAATTTAGAATCCTTTCTTTCTCTCTTTCTCTCACTGTCCCTCTCTCTCTCTCTCTCTTTAAAAAAAATAGTGGCTTAAAACATCACAAATGCATTATTTTATCATCCAGGAAGTCAGTAATGCAAAATCAGTTTCACTGGACCAAATTCAAGCTTCAGGCAGGGTTCACTCTTTCTGGAAATTCTAGAACAGAATCAATTTCCCTGGAACTCTTCTGCCAATCTCATATGAAGACTCTTGTAAATACATCTGGCCTACTCATGTAACCCAGCATAATCTGGGTAATCTCCTGATCCTTTGTTAAATCAGGCCTGGGAAGTCTTTGCCATTAATGTGACATATTCAAGGTGTCAGGGACTAAGTAATGGACATTTTTGAGAAGTCATTGTTCAGCCTACCACATGTTCCAATTAATGGAATATATTTGAAAGATTTCTTCAGGTTCTTTTTGATAACTGAGTATCATCTGGAATGGCTGTTATGTATTGCTTGAAAACATATCTAAATTTACAAATTCAGGAATATAAAATCCCTAACTTCTCACTATAGCTTTACTAAGAATCTTTGGTTTTGTTTGATAGATTTTTGGTATTTCTGCCAATTTTGAATAGAGAATTGAAATGCAAAACCAAGTATTTTCTTACATGTGAATTTCCTTCTAGTATTTGGGGAACGAAATCAGGGAGGGATTGCTGTGTTAACATTTATTCTGGCAAACTTTCCAAAGTACTTTTACCTCATTAGTACACTGTAGACTTCAGAATTCAAAGATAAAGTTCAAACCAAGTAGAGAAACTGTAGGATATAATAATGATATTAGCACCAATAGCATCATTAATAATCAAAACCTGTATATGTGAAATAAAATTACACTATGCCACACAAAGTTGGTGCTTCATTTGCATTGTATCATTCAATATATTTTTTTTGATTCTGGGAATTTAATCCAGGGGTGCTTTACCACAGAACTACATACCTGCTGCCAGCCATTTTTATTTATTTTTTTAAATTTTGAGACAGGGTCTTGCTAAGTTGCTGAGGCTGGCTGTTAACTTGCAATCCTCCTGTCTCAGCCACCCAAGTCACTGGGATTACAGACATGTGCCACCATGCCTAGCTTATGTCATTCTTTATTCTTATAATATTTTGAATTAAAAAATTATATTATTTGTATTCCTCAAGTGAAAATATTGATGTAAAGAGTACTTCCCAAGATAACCTATCTTGGAGAAAGAAAATGTGGTGAATTTATAAAAATATACATGGAAGAGTATTGGAGTTCATATGTTGAGGAATGTGTGTTTCATAACATGAATGATTCAATCTTAAGACCACAGTTGAGAGCAAGACAATGTGTTATGGTCAAGAAAATGCAGATATTGAAGGTGCAAAGAAACTTGTGGGGAGGGAGTTTGATAATGAAGAACAATTAGACTAGAAATGGAAGACTGGGAAATTCTAATGGACAACGCTTTACCTATGGTAAGTGAGGAATGAGATGGTATTAAAACAATTTAATAAATGAAGGAGGTAAAAAGATATGGATTCATAAAATAACACATTTTATAGAAAAGAAGGTGACTTCTATTGATAGATGCATAAAAGTCTTATTTAGTCAAGAGATCATAGTCATTAATGGGGAAAAAGATGACACTGGAAAAAAAGATAGAGTCACAAAATTATCATATGGTCCATGATGAAAACAAAAATGGAGGAAGCAGCAGAAGCTTTGGCAGTAGATGGAATATTTGTTTAGCGTAGATTTAGATGCCCTTGTGAATTTGGGTGGAATGTGTGGTTCAGGATGTCAGGAGAGGGGCTGAAGTTGTAAATGTAGAAGACTTCAGCATCTGCTAACAACTGAAGATGGAGGGATGGGAGAGATGTCCAAGGAGGATGGAGGGTGACTGTGTGGCAGGGTCAAAGCCCATCAGTGAAAGGCCCCAATGGTGCAGGAAGCTTCCCTGTGCCTCTGAGTCTGTGAGGGGGCAAAGGAGGCTCACAAGAACACAAGTGTTGGGGCTGGAGTGGTGGCTCGGCAGTTACAGTGCTGGCCTGGCATGCGCAAGTACACAGTTCAAACTCCAGCACCACATACAAAACTAAGTGTCGGAGCAATGAAAGCCATGTAAAAAACTCAATAAAAATTGATTCTCTCTGTCTCTGTATCTCTGTCTGTCACTTTCCTTCTCACTAAAAGAAAAAAAAAAAGAACTCAAGTGTTAGAAGTCATAGGAGGAAGTGCTCCAAGTAAACATGATGAGGTTCAGAGGAAGAATGGATGGAGAGAGGTGCGTAAGTGCAATGGGAAATGGATTCAACCATTGGTGCACTTCTCTAAATAATTTTAACTTCAAAGCACAGTAGGCCAGTGCTGTAAATAAAGTTAGCTTAGTGTGGAGGGGAGGTGTTTATAAAAAGATGATGTCAAACATATGAGAAAATGCTCTATATCACTAGCAATCAGAGAAATGAAAATCAAGATCTCACTGAGATTCTACTTCCTGTCAGAGCAGCAAAAATGAAGACTATGAAAATCGACAGATGCTGGAGGGGCTGTGGGAAGAGAAGAACACTGTCACATTGCTGGTGGGACTGCAAACTGGTACAGCCACTCTGGAAAGCAGCATGGAGACATCTCATAAAATTAGGGATGAAACCACTGTAAAACCTAGCTATCGCACTACAGAGTATTTTCCCAAAAGAGCTAGAATTGGCATATCATAGAGATACAGCTTCATCGGTGTTTACTTCAGCTAAATTATGGAACCAACCCAGATGCCCCTCACTTGACGAGTGGATTAAAAAACTGTGGTACATATATACAATGGAACTCTACTTGGCTATTAGAGAAAACGATACTATGGCGTTTGAAGCCAAATGGATGGAGATGGAAAAAATTATGCTAAGTGAAATAGCCCAAACTCGGAGACTCAAGGACTGAATGTTTTCTCTCATATGTGGAAGGTAAAATACAATCAGAAACGGTATGACAGATGGCTAAGTTAATAGTAACCTAAACATGTATGAATTTTTACACGAGCAGGGGAAACTTTGTCTATGATGCTTGGGGGAAAAGGGAGGGTGGCAGGGAGGGATGGAGGGAATAGGAAGGATATCAAGGAGGCTGGAAGGAGGGAGTATGGGGGAATCAACACAGTGAGGAACCATTGACTTCCATGAGAAGTCCATCTAACAAGGGGATTAAGTAGGAGGAAACATGGAATCATGGGGAACCCAAGGGAGAGCAACCATGGAATGGCATCAGCCTTGGCTTGCTCTGTCACTACACATTTATTCTTGATTGTATGACAATGATTCCCTCCTAAATGTAAGACTATCTTAAACAAATTAAAAAATGAATTTAAAAAAAAAAGATGATGTCTAC
>PVKS010037032.1:0-18925 GCA_004027875.1 Aplodontia rufa
ACCAGCTGGGAGAGAGATGGTCATGGTGGAGGTCAGAAATGGAGGGACTCTGCCTAACTTCATCTGTGGAGTTGAAACAGCCCCAAGCCCCCACCCAGCCATTCCTACCACAAACATCAAGGTGAACAGGGCACACACAGAAGCTGCCACAAGCCAAGGCAGGGGACCGCAGAAAATGCTGGAATCCACCACAAGCTGTTCTGCACTCCCCAGTCCCTCATCCCCATGCCAGCAGACCCCTTTCTTACCCCACGGATGTCCCAGTAACCCAGTGTCATGGGCATGTTGCTGTGCACTGAGCTGACAGGCTTCTTCCAGGTGGCCTCAGACTTCCTGGAGATTGTGGCGCAGGGGTGGGGCCCGGTAGGGATCTGGTTGTTGAGCTCTGCCCCGCCTCTCCTCTCCCAGGGCTGTCCTGCCGTGCCCTGCTGGCTCCCAGAATTCCTGTCAACCTGGAGCCCTGGGAGCAAGCTGAGGCCCAGAAGAGGGAGACTTAAGATTTAATGAAACTTCAGCCCTAAAGATCCCCTCAACCAGGTCAGGGCACCCAGAACGAAAGGCAGGACTCTCCTAGCCTGCTTTCCCTCCCACCCTGGGGGGGGGGGGAGCAGCTGCAGGCAGTGCACTTGGAGACCAGCTCCAGTATCAAAGAACTAAGCTGCTCTCCCTCCTTCCCCTCCTGGCATTGCTCAACCTTCAACCCTAGGCTCCAGAAGTTCTGCATTTCAAGGAGGAAATGTAGGCCAGGGTCAGACCCCAAACAAATGCCCCAAATGAGAGTTTATTAAGTGCCCATCCCTGCAAGAACAGGACTCTAAAGACCAACCTGACTGCTGGGAGGCTTTATCTTCCAGCATAGCTTTGGTAAACAGAAAAAGGGTAAGTGTGATAGGCACCACATCAGGACAAGGGCAACCCAAGAACATGTGGTCTTCCTGATTTCCTTTAAGGAATTGCGGGACCCAACCCTGTGGTCATCTGACTAAGGACTACACAGTTTAGCCAATTCCTATTTGGGCCCCGTTTGTGAATTGAAGAACTAGATACAGAGGGGGACCCTGAGGTGCCAGCAGTACTGCCAGTCAATCTGTGGACTACACTGAGCAGCACAGTGGTCACAGCTGGGGTATGAGTGTGAGTAGGAGGTTACATTCTCAGGGGGCAGACACCTCTCCTGCTTCCAAGCAAGACAGGAAAGATCCAGAGGGAACCTAGAAAACTCCACAAGGTACACAGCAGGTGTGGGTCAGACCTCAGCTGTCCAGGTGCCTGCATTCCTGCCCTGGCCTTGGCTCCTGACCCATGTGTGCTCCTGGTATGAGAGGTGTCTCCTAGGGCCTTTGAAGTTACTCTGGGATCTGGAACCTATGGAGCAACCCTCATCAGGACAAAATCCTACCCAAGAACACTGTTCTGCCTGCCAGCTTTCTTCCTGGGAGGCAGGAGACTGTTTCAAAATCAACAGAGGGTGGATAAATTGCTCTGTGGCTTATTTTACGCTGTGTAAAGGATTTTACAAGACATAATGAAAATATTAAAACAAATGAGGAATTAAACCTGAAATGGGTTTACATGTTAAAGGGCAAGATTGTTGCTTTGCAGGAAGTGAAATTCAGAAATGAAACTTGTTGTGACTGCAGTGTGTAACCCAGCATGTCAATAAAGATCTCCCATCTCTGGAATAAGGTACAGAGTGGGGGAGAGGAGCTCAGGCAGAGGTCATATCATTTATATTAACTGAGACCATGTCACTGGTGCTGGCAGAGTGCAGTCCATTTAACAGATGCTGCCTTCAAGTTCAGATAGGGTCAATCCTCACAGCTCAGGTTCATGGACACCGCTCACACTCAGGATGCAGCCTCAGGCCTCGAAGTGAATGGCTGTGTGGGTTTCCCTGAGAAAGACCATTCCACCATCACATGCATGCACACACACACACGTGCACACACCCACCCACCCACCCACACACACACCCTGCTTTCTCTGAATTCATAGGGATGAGATGCTCTCTCCTGTGCTCCATCCCCTTTCCACACAGTCCCTGGCCCTGAGATCTGTAATAGTTCTACTTAAAATTTAAAGATTTCTCATTCTCAATTCCATACATCTTGAAGTAAAATTTCTCTTGAAATAAAATTCTATAGATGGGGACATCTTTGTCACACTGGGCCTGACAGTGAGACTCATACAAAAGAGACCGGCAAAGCATATGAGTGACAAAAAGTAAGGACATTTCAGAGGAACAACACTGGTAGCCAGGGAGGACAGGAAGGGAGCACAGCCCAAAGCTCTAAGGCAAAATCCTCCAGTGGGGAACCCACGTATATATGAAATCCAGCACCAGCGACACCCCTGGAATCTCACCCAGACAAAGGTCCCATCAAGGCAAAGTGTTCCGAGATCACTTACGAATATTATCTGCACCTTGCACTTCACATCACCCAGCCTGGCCTCAGCCTCCCGCTGCCAGCTGCACAACCCCTGGTCGCTGTCCCTCCTGCATGGATTCCTGGGCTGGGAAACCGGGCTGCAGGGCCTGAGGCTGTTCCTCCTCCTCCTCCTCCTCCTTCTCCTCCTCCTCCCCCTTCTTTCTTCTTCTTCTTCTTCTTCTTCTTCTTCTTCTTCTTCTTCTTCTTCTTCTTCTTCTTCTTCTTCTTCTTCCTTCTTCTTTTTTGTAAAGAAAGAGGGACAGTGAGAGAGACAGAGAAAGAGAGAAACAACTTTATTTAGTTTTTCACATGGCCTTAGTTGCTCCAACACTCAGTTGTGTACGTGGTGCTGGGGTTTGAACCCGGGTCCTTGTGCTTGCCAGGCAAGTGCCGAAACCACTGAGCCAACACTCCAGCCCCTGAGGCTGTTCCTTCTGACATATAAAAGGGAAAACTACTGATGGGACCCTTAGATGTATGGGGCTGACAGAGCCAGCACAGCCTCCTCTGGTGCTAGGACCTGGACCAAATGACTGTCCCTCTATGGTCCCAGTTTCTTTATGTGTCCAATGGGGCAGATAATTCTATCTTTGTAGGAATGATATAACGATAAATTTGACACAGTAAGTATATAAACTTGAGCACAGGTCCTAGGAAAATCAGTGCTCAATAAATGATAGTTATTTTTATTTTGACTGCAGGATTATAGAAAGGGTGAAGAGAAGAGAGGCATCAAATAGAGAGGAAGAGCAGGGGCATCACCTCAAAGTGGGGTATGAAGTTTGCAGAACATGTCCAGGCACCTGGGGTCAAGTATTTGGTTCCTCTCAAGGACATAATAAGCAATGAAATCCAAGAAGTTGATCTGGAGAAAAATGAGGATGAGGGACTGGAGCAGTGGCTCGGTGGTTTTGGTGCTTGCCCAGCATGCGCAAGTACATGGGTTCAAACCCCAGTACCCACGTATACTGGTGCCAGAGCCATGAAAGCCATGTGAAAAACTCAATAAAAATCAATTATCTCTCTCTGTGTGTTTCTCTTTCTTTCACTGTCCTTCTCCCTAAAAAAAAAGAGAGAAAGAAAGAAAGAAGAAAGAAAGAAAGAAAAGAAAGAAAAGAAGGAGAGGATGAGTGGTCAATGATTGAAGCTGACTTGGCTTTGGGAAGAAGGATGGGGCTGGAGTTGAACATGGTGGGTGCCCCGTTGGAGGTTTTTACAGAGGTGATCTGTGGTGGGACAGTTTCTTTCACTCTTTCTCTTTTCCTCCTTCCCCTCGATGCCTCCAGCTTTATCTTGGTGACACAGGGTTGTAGACTTCCGGCACTCATGCCCCTCTCCTCTATGTGGGGTTCACTGTTGGGCTCAGGGGCACGTGGATGGAAGCCCCCATCCTGGGACTGAGTGCAGCAGGAACAGCAGGCACCTGACTGTGAGGTGCCCCTGCTGCCCCTGGGTGTTGGGGAGCACAGCTTGTGCCTCTCCTCACAGCTAATCATGAGTCATCTGAGGCCACTGGAGTGCCTCCAACAAGCTCTCAGTAGAGATTTGAGGATGGGAGGTGACTGCCACAGTGAATTCAGCCTGCGAATCTGTTGGACTTTCCCATTTCCTGTGTGGAGATTGCTGTCTCAGCGAGTTCTCCTCAGTTCTGGATCTGATCTGGGCCCAGTGGCCTTGGGGATTGTGCCAGGGCTGGCAGGGCTGAGGGGTGACGCAGGAGGGGTGTGGAGGAGGAGAGGAGAGGGCTGTGGCCTGAGGCTTGCTGGGCCTGGGTGTTGGGGGAGGCAGGCCTGCATCTCTTGGGCCCCTTTGACAGGATCTGTGCACTCCCTTTCCTGGTAAGAAGGTGCAGGACACCACAGAAGGCCCCAAGGCCTGTCTGTGCAGGGCTGGAGATGAGGTCAGTTGGGGCACAGTGAGATTGGCTTCAGGTATCAGGCTTCAGGCTCAGTTTGAACTTCCTGCTTCAGGGCAGTGATTGAAGCTGACTTGGCCTTTCAAGTTTGTTCACTGCCCCCTGCCTAAATGCACCCAGGGTTGGCTGAGTCACTGGGTGAGCCCTGGGCTCTCTTCTAAGTTGCACAGGTATATTTTGAGCTCCTTTGTCCTGCTAGATTCATTGCTCACTTGAACCCAGACTTGCCAGAAGCATCCATGAAAAAGGAGACTGTTTGGGGAGAGAGTGACAGGGCCACCTGTGGGGAGGCCAAGAGGAAAGTGCAGCAGAGAGAACACAGGATTGAGAGACAGAGCCAGGCTCCATCCAGCCCTGTCCCACTTACTAGCTGAGCATTAGGACATTTCTTGACCTCTCTGTACCTCAGGTTATAAATGCTGAACATGGAACTAAATCCTGCAGGATGGCTGAGTGGGTTTCTAAATTCAATTGTAATTTCTGGTGGGTATTAAGCTCCTTGCATAGGGTCAGTTCCCTCCTCAGTCACAGGAAGCTGGAGTGTCCTCCCAGAGCTTGGGCCTGAGCTGCCTGCGCTGTGCTCAGCACTGGGCCCTCCTGGCAAGGCTGCTCCTGGAGCGGGGCTGTTCCAGTCCCTGGGGCAGCAGCCTGAGCTGCTGCTTGCCCTCTCCCACCCCAGGGTCTGCGGAAGATCTCTGCCTACATGAAGTCCAGCCGTCTCCTGCCAAGACCCGTGTAGGAAGACAGCCACGTGGGCAACACGTAAGACCTTGAAAGGGTTGGGGCTGGGCGTGAGGGGCCTGTCCTCTTCCTGCTGCCAGGTGCTGGGGATCAGCCTGAGCCCCCGAAGCCCTGGCCCACCTTCCCACTCCTTCCCCTTCTTCTCATTGCTTTCTCGTGCCCAAGGCCATATGTGCCCTATCCTCCCTTTCACCCCAGTCCCATCCAGGCCCTTTAAGCCTCAGCTGCTCACCTTCCATCAGCAGGGTCCCCATCCTGATATTCAGTGTCCTGCACTGAAACTGTCACAGCAGAGCAGTGGCTGTCTGAGCTGTGGGGTCAGCGACTGTTCCCTCCCCTCGAGCTCAGCCCAGCACTGCCTGAAACCTCACTGTTGCCTGGTGCTCACCCTGGTCCCCAGTGAGGGCCCTGCCACAGCCCTGCCTACCCCCAGTCAAGCCTGAGCCCCACTTGCTCAGCGTTTGTCCTGTTGCCTCTGGCTCCTGTCCTTGCAGCCTTTCACTGCTGCTTCCAAGGACTAGCTCTGACCCTGGGGTTCTCAGGGATTCTGGCAGTGTCAGAAAGGATTTGGGCTTCTTGGATCCATTTTTTTGACAGCAGCCAGGAGGCTGTCTAGAAAATGACCCTTTTCTGCCAGAAATCTTGCTTCTGCTTGAGTGTCACATGTGTCTTTCTGAGTGTCCCAGTGAGCAAGGACCAGGTTGATGGAATCACCAGTAAGGACAGCCCAGAACCTTCATCCCTCCACATGGTATGACTGTAACCCATGAGTTAGGACTTCAGAAACCCATTTCTATCTTTTTAAGGCATAATCAAGATATCTTCTGCTCCATGAATTCAGGGAATGAATGAAGCGGGGTAGATCCTGTTCTAGGATCGACCTCAACTTACTGTCTCACTATGTCAATATCCATGTACGCATGATTATGTAACAACAATTCCTTCCAATATGTAAGTCTATGTTGAACTAATAATAAAAAAATTAGGTATATAAGAAAAAAAAAAGATGCCTTCTCCTGGTTCCTGTCCAGCTGTCATGGAGACCGTTTTCTTCCTTGACTTCTTTACTCTCCCAGCTAATCATGTGGTAAATTGTGTTAGCTCTTGTGTAAATGAAATGCCTTTTCATGCTGAATGCTTCATTAGTAACTTGTCTGGGAATAGAAATGAAGAAAGAGGGGACTGGAGTGGAGGCTCAGCAGTGCAGCACTTGCCTGTTATGTGCAAGTACCCAGGTTCTATCTCCAGCATCACATACTGAACTAGGTGTCAGAAAAATAAAACAAAACAAACAAGAAAACAAAAAGATGAAAAAGTAAATAAGATTGACTCTTTCTTTCTCTCTTACTCTCTTATTTTCTTTTTTAAAAGAATGGTTTGAAGAAAAACATCCTTTAGACTTCTGCTGAATTAACTGATTCCAGAATAGAGCACTCCAGTTAAGAAGGTTGACTACAGACTTGAATCCCTTTGAAGATAGTCTGCTGTGATCCTTTAGATGGTCTCCTTCATCCTTCCGAAGTCTCTAAGTCAAAAGTCTCCATGGGGATCTGCAAGCTAACCTTACCCTACTTTACACCCTTTGATAAGCATTCCTAGCGGCTTCCTCCACTCAGATTCATTAATCACCACCTCTCATCTGCATCCCATCCTCATGAAGTAACCTTTATTTACACTATAGAGTGAGCTTCAGAAGAAATTCAAAGGGAGTTTTTAGTAGCTCAGTGATTCCCATCCATGGGGCCAGAGTAAGGTGTTTTGTTTGCGCATACATGTTTTTGTTAGCTTTCCATCAGTATAGCAAAACACCACCTTTATAATGAACTTATAAAGACAATATTTTGTTTTGGCTCATGGTTTTGGAGTTTCCAGCCCATGATCAGGTGGATCTTTTGGTTTCATGCTTCAGGTGGGGGAGTTTGCTGGCAATGGAGGGGAGTGTGAGGCAGATTCCCAGGCTCTTCTCAGGACCAGGAAACACAAAGGAAAGAGGAGGGACTAGAGCACCACAACCCCTGAAAGGGCACCCAGTGGCCTGTGTTCCTCTTACTTGGCCCCATCTCCATAAGTCCCCACTACCTCCAGATAACGCTGTCCTGTTGAGCAAGCCTTTCATACCTGAGCCTTTGAAGGACAGTCAAGATCCAGGGAAGTCTCAGATGAGACATGCTGCTAACCACCAAAGCCTTGTGTCCAACAACTTTATCCAGAAATGTGCCTTAAAATAGTGGGTCAAGCCCTCTCCATGCATGTCCCACAAGCATCCATCCAAATGGCCAACAGGCACATGAGAACATGATAAATAGAACTGGATAGCACAATGGTTATAAGGATCTTAGCATAAAAGCCTAGAACAGATACACGAAATTGGTTAATATTAATAGAACCAACGGTAGTTGATGGATTTATGGAGTAACCGGAACTCACACACATTGCTCTCATCTGTTAGGTAACCACTTTGGAATGCTGGCAATATCCACCAGCTTCATATGCAACTGCCTAGGGCCCAGGATCCCCACCCAATCTGAACGAGTACTTATGTCTTCCTAGAGTCATGTGCAGTGATGTGGAGGCAGTTTTATTTAGAATAGCCAATAACTGACAACAACCCAAATTCCACCAACAGAAGATGGACAAAAAAAAAAAATGTGTTTTACTTATATAATTCCACAATTCATTTAATGGAAAACTATAATACAACAAAAGTCAAGTGCTAATGCTACTAACAGCAATATGAATGAGTATAACAGACATGGAGTTATACTGAATAAAGAATGAAGGCAGAACAAAGTGCATAGCTTATTGTTCCATGTACATGAAAGTCAAGCAGGAGAAAAATTAGGTCATGGTGATAGCAGGTGCACAAAGTATGACCTAGTTAGGGGGTGGAAGTCCTATTAAAGGGACTTATGAAGGAAGGGGTAAGATGATGACTGGCAGGAGGGCTGAATGTAGACTCTCCATAAAATGGCATGCCAATGGTGGGAAAAGTATCTTTCTGTGAGGTTGATGAATGGCAAAATTTTGCCAAGACTCATTAATAGACACAAGGAAAAGGAGAGACGCAGAGGCTTGCATATATTAAGCACAAAAGAAAAACAAAATAGGCACCTAGCAGCTCTGGCTGCAAGGACCACTTCTCAGAGGTGCACTGCTGGATCAGCACTGAGGGAGGGAAGATCACGCACAAATACAGGAAGGACAAATTGGCACAGAGAACTCTGGTATCAGAAGGGCTCCCGCTCCTCAGCTGAACCCATGGACTGCATTCGTGCACGTGACTTAGACTGCCCCCAGTCTGGCCATGGAGAGCCAGGGTGATCATCACCTCGAGAAGGCGAGTGGTTGGGGCAGCTGCTCCAAGAGCTGTGAGCTCAGATTAGAATTGTTATAAATGAAATCAAACACGTGGTCGGGTGTGGGTGAGCAAGGCAAAAATTTTACTTTGGCCAAAGAGCAAAAGAAAAATGCATGCCTCACAAGGGAATGAGGGGTTTTTAATGCCGAACTGATGCAATACTGCCCTTTGCCCTAATTGGAGGAGCTCAGGTGCACAGTCTGTGCGATTGGCTGTGATTAAGTGGAGGCAGGTGCAAGAGGAAGTAGGCAGCAACTGTGAGATAATGGGAGTGGGGTTTGCCGCACACGTGGCGAGGGTAATAGGGATTCCAAGTTCACTGGAAGAAGATGGCTGGGTACTGGAAGGGGTCCTTGGAAAAAAGTGGGCAGACACAGGTGGACGTACACAGGTGAGAGTTACTATCTTCAAAGAGGGAGGGGGATCTAAAATGGAGATAGTAGATTATACATCACAATCTTTCAAGTTTGACAGAAAAGACATACATCTTACAGAGTCCACCCCAGTGGCTGCACCATCTGTCAGCTGACTGCTCCAGAACCCAATGTTCTGACTGACTCAGGCCCTGTGAATTCAGGGCAGACACTTCCTGGGGGATGCATGTTCTGAGCAGGAGACTGCTTTTGGGCTCTAAGACTTTGGAGGAGAGCCTGACCCAGGACCTGTGAATTCCAGAAGGGAGTCTGCCTTTGGGCCCCTTGAGTTTGGAGCAGAGACTACCCCAGAAGCTGAATGTTCCTAGCTGGTGTCTTCCTTTCAGACCCCCATTTCTGGCTGAGACTGCCTCAGGAGCTACCCGTTTGGGGCAAGTGAGGGCCTCAGGACATACAAGTTTGGGGCAGCACATCTGTTCCAGGAGAACTGAGAGGGTGGCTACTCTCCTAGGATCAGTGAGCTCTCCTTGCAGCTGCCCCAGGATCCACAAGATTGCCAGTGGCTGTTGGGATCTTAGCTGAAGTAGGTGAACACAAAAGCTCCCAGGGTTTCAATCTGGGAAGACCAAAAGGCTATATTCATAGGTAGCGGGTAGTAGAGAACACCAAGAGGATTCCTGGGAATCTGACTTCCTGCTAAGAACACCAAAACACAGTCCCTCCAGCAACATCTCCCTGGAAGTGCTTCCATCCAGGTGCCAGATGTGATCATCTACCCCCACTATTTATTTTGACCCCCTCATTGGCAATAACACATAATCCTCCCAACTTTCCATTAAGACAGTATTTTTTGTTAGTTTGTTTTGTTTTGTTTGTTTTTGGCTTCTTGTTCTTTTTACATTGTTTATTTTACTTTGGTTTGATGTTGTTTTTGTTTGCTATCTTGCAATCCAGTGCCTTTTGTTTTTGCACTATTTAGCCTCCCAGTGAATATCTCTGGTATTCCCTTCTTCCCTTTCCTCTGGCAACACGTAAACTTTATTCCACTCTCTAAAATCATTATCTTAGTCTCTTCCTCTTTCTTTTTTTTTTTCTTTTCTTTTTTAAATCAGAATACATCATCTCCACTCTCTTGCTACTCTTGCTCCAAATTCACAAGTTCCTCATTACCTTCCTAGCACATATCCTTTGCTTTCAAGACTATTTTTCCTTACCTAGGGAGTTACTGGAAATCTGAAGTGAATGCCAAACTTGATAATGATTGTTTGCTTTTAAGCTAGATATAGTCTCATACTTGATAATGGTTGTTTGCTTTTAAGCCAGATGTAGTTCTCATGGAAGAGAGGTGCTATTCTGTTTACTCTTCTCATAGGTGGTAATTAACACTGAAACAGTTGTAGAGGAAACAATGTAAACAGTTCAGTGCTGTCCATTGTATGCATTGGCTGTACATATTGACTCTTTCCCCTTATCTTGTGAGGTATTGGAAATCCTAAAGGTCAATAACAAAACACAGGCCGGGGAGCCAGCCATTGAATTGTACTATCCTAATTGTACCCTAGCCCAAATAAGCAGAGACAAAAATCCCACATCCATCAACAAAGTCCGGAAGTGAAATAATCAGTGACAGATCTCAGGCTCCACTCCCTGACACTGAAAATGAGGAAACAGGGAAACAATTCTCCTCCTCAAACCCACAATTCCTCAGCCAAGGATTCCATGGACAGGAACCTGGATGTAAACTTATAAAATACTAACAACAATCTGATTATTAGAATTATCAAGGAATTAAAAGAAAATTTAAGGAAGGAAATAAGAAAGCAATTACAGGAGCTGAAAAATCACTTTAATAAAGAATTAGGCACACTGAAGAAAGATGTATCAGAGCTCTTAGAACTGAAAAAACACAGTCATCCAAATTAAAAGTACTATGGAAGATACTAATATCAGAGAAAACTCAGTGAAAAAGAGAACTTCAGCTCTTGAAGAAAGAACATCGGACAATGAAGACAGGCTGAATAATCTTGAATGCAAGGAGGATAGACCATAAAGGCAAAGAGAGCATGGAATGAAAATTTTCAAACACTGAAAGTAAATAACTGTCAACCCAAAATACTTTAATCTGAAGGTTGAGCAAAACTCAACTTCAGATTTGATGGGGTAATAAAAACTTCCCACAAGAATAGCAAATTAGCAACATACATGAACATTAAACCACCTCTTCAGAGAATACTCAAAAACAAACTTCAAACAGAGGAAAAACCAAACAACTCCCAAAGCCCACAATCAGAGGAAAGTCAAAAAAAGCATAGCTCACTAAAAGATATCCAAGATGGCACAAAATACAGGAAAGGTCACAAGAAAAGTCACAATTCCAGGGATCCAAAATCACATATCAATTCTAATACTGAATGTGAATGGACTCAATGCCCCAATGAAAAGACACCAATTAGCAGACTGGATCAAAAAAACAAAATCTAACAATATGCTGCCTACAGGAGACTCACCTCACAGCCAAAGACAGGCACAGATTGAAGGTAAAAGGTTGGGAAAAAAACCTACCATGAAGTCAGTGTCATGATACTTATATCTGACAAAGCAGTTTTTGACCAATAATTTATCAGAAGAGACAAAGAAGACCACCACATGTCAGTTAAGGAATGCTACATCAAGAAGATATAACCATAGTTAATATTTATGCACCAAACTCTTATTCTCCCAAATACATAAAAAAATTCCTCCATGACATTAAACCACTTACAGATCTCAACACAATAATATTGGGGAACTTTACTACACCTTTGTCACCAATAGATCATCAAAACAAAAAATCAACAAAAAGGTCTCCAGCCTAAACAACTCTATAAATCAAATGGACCTAACAGACATCTACAAAATATTCCATCCCAAATTGGCTGAGTTCACCTTCTTCTCAGCAGCACATGGATCCTTCTCCAAAATAGATCATGTCTTAGTCCACAAAGGTAATCTTAGCAAATACAAAAGAAGTTGATATAATTCCATGTATCCTTTCAGACCAAAATAGTATGATTCTAGCAATTAACAGCAAGAAAAATAACAGAAAGTACATAAATACAGGGAGATTGAATAGTATCCTCTTAAATGAAGAATGGACAATAGAGCAAATGAGAACAGAAATCAAGAGATTCTTGGAAAGGAATGAGAATGAAGACACAACATATTGTAACCTCTTGGACAGCATGAAAGCATTCTTAAGAGGTAAATTTGTAGCACTGAGTGCCCTCATCAAAAATCAGGAGAAAGTCTAAATAAATAAACTTTTGATCCATCTCAAATCCCTTCAAAAAGAGATATGATCCAATCCCAAATCCAGTAGAATACAGGAAATAACCAAGATCAGAGTTGAAATCAATGAAATTGAAAGCAAAAACAAAACAAAAATGCAAAGAGAGGGGGGAGTGGTGACTTAGCAGTTACAGCGCTTGCCTGGTATGCATGAGGATGCTGTTTGAATTCCAACACCATGTACACCATGAAGTGTTGGAGCAACGAAAGCTACATGAAAAACTTAATAAAATTTGATTCTATTTCTTTTAAAATACAAAGAATCAATGAAACAAAGAGTTGCTTCTTCAAAAATAAATAAATAAAAATAAATAAATAAATAAATATAAAATTGACACTTAGCCAACTTCACCAGAAGGAAGAATGAAATGAAGCAAATCAACAAAATCAGAAATGAAAATGGAGACTTTACCACTGATTCATCTGATATCCAAAGGATTATCAGAAATTACTTTGAAAAACTATATTCTTCCAAGTTGGAGAATTTGGAGGACATGGACAAATACTTAGCCACATATAACCCTCCCAGACTGACACAGGAAGATATTGACCAGCTCACCTGACCAAAATCAGGTAGCAGAATTGAAATAGCACTCAAAGCCCTTCCAAAAAAAAAAACAAAACAAAACAAAACAAAAAAAACCCCAGAACTTGACAGATTCTCAACAAGTTCTACCAGACCTTTATGGAAGAATTAACACTTCTCCTTAGTAAGCTATTCCATGAAATTGAAAGGGATGAACCCTTCCAAATACTTTTCATGAGGCAAACATATCCTCAATACCAAAATCAAACAAAGACACATCAAGAAAAGAAAACTATAGACCCATATTCCTGATGAACATAGACACAAAAATCCTTAACAGAATCCTAACAAATGGCATCCAAAAACACATCAAAAAGATGATACATCATGATCAAGTGGGCTTTGTTCCAGGCATGCAAGTCTGGTTCAACAGATGCAAATCAATAAATGTAATTCATTACTTGAACAGAATTAAAGACAAAAACCATATGATCATCTCAATTGATGCAAAAAGGCTTTTGACAGAATCCAACATCCATTTATGCTCAAAACTCTGGAGAAGATAGGGATCAAAGGAACTTACCTTAATTTCGTCAAGGCCATTTATGACAAACCCACAGCCAACATTGCACTTAATAGAGAAAAACTGAAAACATTCCCACTAAACTTGGTAACAAGACAAGGCTGTCCACTCTCACCACTCTTATTCAATATAGTTCAAAACCCTACCCAGAGCAATCAGACAAAAGAAGGAAATCAAAGGAAGTTATATTATCTCTATTTGCTGATGATATGATCCTATACCTAGAAAATCCAAAAAACTCCATCAGGCCTGGAGCGGTGGCTTGGCAGTTACAGTGCTTACATGGCATGTGCAAGTATTTGAGTTTGAACTCTAGCACCACATACACAACAAAGTGTCCAAAAAATGAAAATCACATGAGAAACCAAACAAAATTGCTTCTCTCTTTCTCTCTCTCTCAATGCCCCCCTTTCTTTCTTTTTTCTTTCTTTTTTTTTTTTTTAAAGAGAGAGGGACAGTGAGAGAGAGACAGAGAAAGAGAGAAACAACTTTATTGAGTTTTTCACATGGCCTTCATTGCTCCAACACTTAGTTGTGTATGTGGTGCTGGGGTTTGAACCCGGGTCCTCATGCTTGCCAGGCAAGCGCCGAAACCTCTGAGCCACCACTCCAGCCCAATGCCCCTCTTTCTTTTTTCTTTTTTTTTATTAGAAGAATATAGAAATACAGTTGAGGGGGAAACACTATCAAAACATTAGCAATCAATGGATATAGACTTTGTTATCGAGGGGAAAAGCCAGATCATGAATAACCACCTTGGATTTTACCTATTGCTGTTTCCCCCAGAAGAACTCATGCGTTAAATGGGTAGTTCGTGGAGGAATGACATTGGCTTCTGGGATGGTTCCCCCATCTTCCCAATCTCCAGACTCCTATGAGTTCTTCATATATCCTCCCCCCTCCCCATCCCCCTCCCTACACCTCCAAGTATCCTATAGAGCCATCCCCCTAATGCTCTGAAAGTCATTCAATTTGCAGTTTTGCTAGGTTAGCCATCAGCCCTACTGCTTCCCCAAATATGCTAGCATCAACAGATGAGAGAAACCATTCGGCCCTTGAGTCTCTAAGATTGGGAGACTTCACTAAGCATAATTCTATCCATCTCCATCCATTTGATTTCAAAAGACGTAATACCATCCTCTCTAATGACCGAGTAGCCAATGCCCCTCTTTCTTAAAAAACAAAAAAATACTCCATCATAAGACTTCTATAGCTTATAAATGAGTTCAGCAAAGTGGCAGAAAACAAGATCAACTCCCCTAAATAAATTGCTTTCCTATACTCCAACACCAATTCTGCTGAAGAAGAAATCAGGAAATCTGTCCCATTCACAATAACCTCAAAAAGAATAAAACACTTGGGAATTAATCTAACAAAGGAAGTAAAAGACCTCTACAATAAAAATTATTGAACAATGAAAAAAAGAAATTGAAGAAGACCTGAGTAGATAGAAAGACACCCCATGTTCTTGATTGGGCAGGCTCAGTATAGCTAAAATGGCCAATCTGCAAAAAGCACTGTACAGATTCAATGTCATCCCCATCAAGATACCAATATCACTCTTCATAGATTTAGAAAAATTAATTCTCAAGTTCATTTGGAACAATAAGAAATCCAGAATAGCTAAAGCACTACTAAGCAAAAAATAAAAAACACCACCACCACCAAAAAATAAACCCCAACGGGATTGGAGGGATCAAAATACCTGACATGAAATTATTCTATAGAGCTGTAATAACAAAAATAGTATGGTATTGGTATCATACCAGGCAGGAAGAACAATGGAATACAAAAGAAGACACAGAGACTACCCCACAAATCTATAACCATCTGATATTCAACAAAGGGGGAAAAGTATAGCTTGGAGGAAAGACAGCCTGTTCAATAAATGGTGCTGGACAAACTGGAATTAGATCCTTATCTCTCACTCTGCACAAAAATTAAATCAGAATGGATCAAAGAACCAGGAATTACACCAGCAACCATACAGTTATTAGAAGAAAAAATAGGATCAACACTCTACCATATTGGTAGAGGCTCCTTCTTCCTTAAGAAGACTCCCATCGCACAAGAACTGAAATAAGAATCAATGAGTGGAATGCCATTAAATAGAAAAGCTTCACAGTTAAGCAATTAGTCAAGAAAGAACCTATAGAATGGGAGAAAATCATGGCCTGCTACCTCTCTGACAGGGGGATAATATCCAGAATATTCAAGGAACTCAAAAAACTTAACACCAAAAACACAAGCACTCCAATCAATCAATAAATGGGCTATGGAACTAAACGGAAACTTCTCAACAGGGGAAGTTCAAAAAGTCAAAGATATATGAGAAAGTGTTCTACATCATTAGCAATAAGAGAAATGTGAATCAAAATTGTACTGAGATTCCAAGTTACCCCAGTCAGAATGGCAAAAATGAAGCACACGAACAATAATAGATGCTGGAGAGGCTGCAAGGAGAAAGGAACAATAACACACTGTTGGTGGGATTATAAGCTGGTACAACCACTATGGAGAGCAGTGTGGAGAATCCTCAAACAATTAGGGATTGAATCACTGTATGATCCAGCTTTCCCACTCCTGGGTATTTTCCCAGAAGAGCCAGAATCAGTTTATTACCAAGCCACAGCTACACCAATGTTTCTAGCAGTACAGTTTACAATAGCAAAATTATGGAAACAACCTAGATGCCCTTCACTGGATGAATGGATCCATAAATTTTGGTGTGTATGTATACAATGGAGTTCTACTCAACTATTAGAAAGAATGATATCATGACTTTTGCAGGTAAACAGATGGAAATGGAAGAAATCCTGCTGAGTTAAACAAGCCAAACCCAGAGACTTAAGGGTCAAATATTTTCTCTCACATGTGGAAGCTAAAATAAAAGCTAAGACAGGAGGTAACTTAGTCAAGTTTATTTAATAGACCCACCAAATCCAAAGCAACACTTTAGCTGTGGGGACTATAGCTGTGAAGGAGCAAGGAGGGAGGGAAGGAAGGGAAGGCAAATGGGGTATGTTCACTACTGTAGAGTGCATTTGACTCCTATGAGAACCCCAAATATACTCAGGCAGGCATATAAATCTAGTAATTTCAATGTATAAATTACATGTGTATGGTCACTAATTTCTGTAATTTAGGGGAACTACAGAAGAGCCATGAGATTAGGGAGTGAGGGAAGCAGGGTAGATCCAGGATAAGGATTGGGTTAAAGCAACTCTGTCAATAAGTATGCTTGTATGAAGGTGAACCAACAAATCCCTTCATTATATAAGTCAATGCTGAACCAATTTAAAAAAATTTAAAACTGAAGCAGAGAAACTAAGCTCATCTCACCAAATTATACCACAAAGACCTGCCCCCAGTGATCCACCTCTTCCAGCCACACTCTACCTGCCTTCAGTTGCCATCAGGTAATCCCTATCAGGGGATTAATTCACTGATTGGGTTAAGGCTCTCATGGACCAGTTCTTTAACCTCTAAGCTTCTTGCTTTGTCTCACACATGCATGGGACACCTAACATCTAAACCATAATGCTATAATACAAGCCACAATATATTCTAAAGAATTGAAATCATATAATTCAGTTAGAAATTAGTAACTATATAGCTAAAAAATCCCAAATACTTACAATTTTTAAAATTTGTAATTGAAAAAAATTTAAACATATATATTAATACATAGTAAAGTTCCCCCAAATTTATAAATTAACCAATACCATTTCTAAATAACTGTAGGCCAAAGAGGAAATACACAGGAAATTAGACAATACATGAAATTAAATGATAATGGAAACACAAATGGCCACAGTTGTGTAAATGAAGTAGGTAACTCCTACTCACCAGGCCCTCAAACCCAGACTATACCGGGAACTTTAGTTACTTCCCCCACATCTACTACACTTACATTAGAAAATGCTTGATTTTCCTTTGGGCTCCACCCCTGCACTGCTGAGGGTTTTGTGAAATGTTGACCCCCTCCGCCCCCTTAGACTCTAGGAAATGGGGCATTGCTATAGTTGGGGTCTGGCCCCATGTGTTAAATGTTTAGCCTCCAGCTTGGCACTATTAGAAGGTAATTTATTGTAAGGAAATTTTAAAGGGTGGTCCTAGTAGGAGGTCTTTCAGTCATGAAGGCGTGTACGTGAAGGCCACGCCCTTTCCCTACGTCTGTCTTTCACACCAGCCATTAGGTAAGCAGATTTTCCTCCACCACTCATTCCAACCATGCTGTTCTATCTCACACAGGTCCAAAGCAATAGGGCAAGCAATCACGCAACCTCTGAACCTGTGAGCCAAAGCAAACTTTTTCTCTTTTTAGATGATTAGCTCAGGTTGTTACTATAACAGAAAGATAACACAGGCATACAATTCAGAATAAATTCTTCAATGTATTTCCATTTTTGGTCAGATTAGTAGTGCAGACAAGGGCATAAGACTCAACTTGGGCCAATGAATAGGAAACCCAAAATGATGTAAACAGTGAGGAAACTCATTACATCTCACGCAAGATATCGATATGGGTCTACTCCAGTTGTTTAATTCTGCACCACAGTGAATGCTATCTAGGATCCCATTTCCCCTCAACTTTTACTTTGTCATCTTCAACATGTTCTTATCATGTTTTGGGGTTTGAACTCACATCCTCACGCATGTCAGGCAAGCACCTTAACCACTGAGCCACCACTTCAGCCCCTCTTATCATGTTTTGGATTATCATATGCAAACAAGACAACACCTGGGAGAAAGAAACAAAAATGTTTTTTTTTTCCTTGAGTGTCATCTTTTAAGAGTGAAGAAAGTTTTCCTAGAAATCCCCTGCGGATTCCCACTCACTGTGCATTGGCCAGGATTCTGTGGCAAACCCATGCTTAACTCATGACTTGTGCCCATGACCATTTTCCCCATGGTCCTGACTCTCAAGGGCACATAAATGGTGAGAAATTGAGCCAAATCAAACTTTTCGCAAGGATGAAGAGTGGGATGAACTTTTGGGTAAGAGCCAACAACGTCTGCTGTTCTAGGTGATGCCATTAAATATAGCTTCACACTGATATAGCTCAGAAATTATATCTTTAAATCATTGCATTGGGCAGTATGTGATAAGGCTTCCAAAAGTCAATGTGTGCATATGAGGTGTCCCCTAAGGGCTCATCTGTGAGACCATGCAAGGAGGTTTAGGGGTGAAATGATCGTGAGAGCTTTGACCTAGTCAGTGCATTGATCCACTGGTAGGGATTAACTGGGTGGTAACTGTAGGCAGGTGGGGTGTGCCTGGAGGAGGTTGATCATTGAAGGTATGCTTTCAGGTGTTGGGGGGCTGTATTGTCCCCCCCGGGAGCTGATCAGGAGGAGGGTGAGTGCCGACGGCTGGAACCCGGGTCCCCCCTCGTCCGGGGACCCCTTCCCTCCCAGCCGGGGAAACGAGGCAACCACATGCAGCTGATGGCAGCTCAGAATCCGTTTCTTACTAAGGCACACGGGTTTTTATATATGGAGGAGGGGAGACAGCCAAGGAATCAATAATCCTTCTAAGGGAGTTGCCAGGGGTTATGCAGATTTTGAGTACAGACAAACAACTAGGTAGGGAACAGCCTGTGGTTAGCACATTCCAACACATCCTAACTCTTTGCATAAGAATTAGGAAGCCTAGCAAAGCACAACCT